>JAQBSW010001527.1:0-130568 GCA_029291075.1 Eudiplozoon nipponicum
AGTCGGTACATGATACCAACCAGATGGATATCAATTTATGCTAAAGTTCACCGAAATTGAGAATTACAACAATTTCTGAACACCTGTTACTCCAGTAAATCCATACACTCTGGCCTTGATCGATATCAGTTATCACATTTCGCGGTAAGCATGACATCATTCAATTCAATATATTACAGTTAAATACTGTTTGTTGCGAAGAACTAATATATATGCAAGTATGTATTAGGTGTTGCGAACCTAGTAACAAATTAGTTCAGTTGTGACCAGAAGGATAAACCAAAGGCAGCATGAACGGAAAGTATAATCTCATGCACATTCGTTTCGTGCTTACTGGCGACTCATCAGTAGGAGCCGGTATTACGCCCTTTAACCACTATATATTTTGGTCGAAGAAGGTGGGATAATAGGACAGTACACATTCGAACATGCTGTCTTTGGTTTTTTTCTTCTGGTTGATGATCGTGCAATTTGTGTTAGGCTACGCGGCACCTAATACATACTTGCATATATATTAGTTCTTCACTGTGCCAACAGACAGTATTTAATTTATTCATACTGATCAATTTTTATATACAATCAAAATCCTGCGATACAAACATCGAATCAGTATTACTTCAATAATTGATTTGTTGTACGCGGTCCATGAGCAAAAGATTGTTGATGGCTAGTTAACACGTTTTTTGAAAAAGAGCCGCAGATTATGGATGTAGTTTGCAGCTAAAGCGGCGAATTAGATGAGCGTAATATTCCTAATCTAACATGCCCCCGCCATATGTCAATTTTTGTCAAGATTACACTTGCTTGAATATATATAGTTCCCATTTAGGAAGAAACGGTCTGTTTTAATAACAGCCACCAAGACTGCACTCATACTGACAACAAGCGCCATCAAAATCCCGCGATAAAAAAGCATAAATTCTTAATCGATTCCCCATGTGACATGACGTCTGTTCTATGTTGAAACATTGGGATCAGCTAAATCAAAAATAGTTATGTTGCAAATAGATGACGAATAGGCTCCTACCAAAACGGGAGGCAAGCTTGAAAACCTCAGTTGGCTACAATAGAGAATCAAATAGTTTGTAGTGAGCGTCAGGGTTCGCATAGTGGATGAGTAAAAATTGCGTGCTCTGGTTCTAGAGTCTCAGCTTCCGCAATCGTTCCCCGACAAATACTCGGCGGGTTCTCAGCGAAAGAAAAAAACCCGATTTATTTGTGTGTTTATTAGTCCACTCGGTTGCTTTAATGTGCAATATAACTTTACTGTAAATTTTCAACGACGCAGAACGCAAAAATAATTTCTGTCAGATATACACATTTAATAAATTATGACAAAAACAAACAAAGTTTTCAATTTGCATGAACATGAGTTAAGGTCAAACGAACATTGGTTGCGCGGGTGGTGATAACAATTATTATAATCAAGGTTGCGGTCTTGATATAAACACCTGACCCATTAATTACTTACATATGTCAGTATAAACTAAGAATTGTATAGTGTAGAAAAGGCAATTCATCCAGTAGACCGGTTTCGTCCTTATTGGGAACTCATCAAGTACTGGCCAGAATTTGCCGCGGACAGGATACGAACCTGGGCACGTCTGCTTCGGAATCTGGTGCTCTAACCACTGAGCTATCCTGCCGCACACTACACTACACACAATTTTCAGTTATATACTAACTAATGTAACTTGGTTAGTCAATTTTTTCCTTTAGGTGGAGCTCATATGGCATCCATTTAGACCCAAAGTTCCAACTAACCATGCCCAATCTGTCATTACTGAACAGACACCACATTACATGAGGAAATGGTATTGAAATGAACATTTATATAATTAAACGAACATTGGTTGCGCGGGTGGTGATAACAATTATTATAATCAAGGTTGCGGTCTTGATATAAACACCTGACCCATTAATTACTTACATATGTCAGTATAAACTCAAGAATTGTAAATTGTAGAAAGGCAATTCATCCAGTAGACCGGTTTCGTCATTGGACTATGAAGGATTACTAACAGTTAATGTATAACTGAAAAACGTGTGTAGTGTATTGTGCGGCAGGGTAGCTCAGTGGTTAGAGCACCGGATTCCGAAGCAGACGTGCCCAGGTTCGAGTCCTGTCCGCGGCAAATTCTGGCCAGTACATGATGAGTTCCCAATAAGGACGAAACCGGTCTACTGGATGAATTGCCTTTTCTACACTATACAATTCTTAGTTTATACTGACATATGTAAGTAATTAATGGGTCAGGTGTTTATATCAAGACCGCAACCTTGATTATAATAATTGTTATCACCACCCGCGCAACCAATGTTCGTTTAATTATATAAATGTTCATTTCAATACCATTTCCCCATGTAATGTGGTGTCTGTTCAGTAATGACAGATTGGGCATGGTTAGTTGGAACTTTGGGTCTAAATGGATGCCATATGAGCTCCACCTAAAGGAAAAATTGACTAACCAAGTTACATTAGTTAGTATATAACTGAAAATTGTGTGTAGTGTAGTGTGCGGCAGGATAGCTCAGTGGTTAGAGCACCAGATTCCGAAGCAGACGTGCCCAGGTTCGTATCCTGTCCGCGGCAAATTCTGGCCAGTACTTGATGAGGTTCCCAACAAGGACGAAACCGGTCTACTGGATGAATTGCCTTTTCTACACTATACAATTCTTAGTTTATACTGACATATGTAAGTAATTAATGGGTCAGGTGTTTATATCAAGACCGCAACCTTGATTATAATAAAATGAGTTAAGGTCGTTTAATTATCACCTTTCTTGTTGTTTGTTTATTCGTTGGTCCTTTCCTATATAAAACAGCTTTTGAAAACCGTACAGTCATTTTCGCATGTCGATGAATTTAGAGGTTTTTGCTGGAATTTTACTAAACTTCAGCACTAGATGCTGATTATAAGGAAAAAGTTTAACTGCTCAGCATATTGTGTGAAAAAATCTTTTCCCTGGTGTATATATATATTTTTTAATAATAATCATGCCTTTTAATATTACATAGTTTATTTCAAATGAGGAAGTTATTAATATGTTCTTTCTTCCTAATTAGAAATATATATATATACTATATATATATATATATATATATATATATATATATATATATATAATTATCTTGGTTTCTTGATTTGTACTCATTATCCAGAGATTTTATTTGTTAATATAGTATGTATAATCGGTTTATCACTATTTGCTTGTTCAATTAATCGGTTTTATGGTTGGCTAAGTTTATATAATTTAATGTCAGTTAGAAGCTTTCGTGCATGTGGTTAACATGTCCATAGATGAGACACATGTGTTTAATGCAGCCGATCTTTCTAGTTAAAGTACAATGTATGCCAGACTACTACATGAGAAAGCCGCATGTCTTTATATTGCTTTGCATATATATGCAATGTGGTTGGATCCTCAGTAGTCAGTTTTCCATCGTACTCTGATGATGATAATGGAAGGTCGAAACGCGTCAGTGCGTGCGACTGGCGGTAGGTTTGCTATGTTGTTCGATGTCTCGTTAAATACAATGGGATTGGTGTTTACTTCAACCTCGCAAACTTGATTTAAAGAATTGTTGTCACCATCCACACAATGAAATTTTTAAATAGTAATGCTGATTTTAACACCGAAATTTTTGCCTTTGATTTAGGTTATCTGTCATTCGGTTCTTCACGAATTTATTGCAACTGTTAAGTATTAGAATTTTGTTTTTTGGCAGTATTGTTTACATCTTGAATTAACTACAGAATGATTTTTTTGCCAATTGAATTGTATATCGTAACATATATAGCTATGCAAATTTGGGATTCTCACTAGCTACATTATTGCTACTGTCAGAAATTAGCTTGTAATTCTCAGTTTAAGTTATTTATTGGTCCCTGATCTTTGTCGTGTCCACTTAACGTGCTGGTTCCTATTCTAAACTTTCTGGCTGGAATTACTCCATCCCAAATGAGCTTCTTTTGGTATGTTGGCCACTAGCATCGTAGGGCTGCTCATACATTGCACAAACATTTATATTTTTAAATTATATAACATAAGGCTGAAAAGGCAATTAAATTTGCTGTCTTATCGCATAACTCTGTATATAATTAATAATTTTGAAATATGTAAACCTGTGTAAATGTTTACTAGCAGGAAGTTGACATCTGAAGGAATATAGCAAAGTGCTGTTATATTTGATGCCATATTTTGGCTCTTGTTGCTAATGTGACAAATGCGCCTAGAAGAAAATGATCTGGAGATCTTGCGTTCCAAGTAATATCTCTCAGTATCTCTACCTCTTTTCCGATCACGTACTCTAATAAAATCCTCCGAATTCAATGGCTTAGACTTATTACCAAGGTAATGTTATGCCTTAGTTAAGGTAATTTTGCAATGAATGTTATGCCCCGTATATTCAGTATTTTTGTAAACGGTCATAAAAATATTAAGACTTATTTCTCGTTTCATTTTGATAACTTTTACAGCCAGAAATCGGTATTCTTCAACGTAGATCATTTTGATGTAAGTTTAACGCATGCTCGCTTCTTGCAGAAAATAGATAGTGGTAACCTCGCCACAAATGTTAAAAACTATATCTTCTTCTAACCTTATGTATGATGAACTCCGTTCTGAAATTGGATTCAAAATTAAGGTCTGCAGATGGTACACGAATATGTCTTACGCGAGGAGTTTAATTGAATTTCCCATTGCAATACATTCAAATTTGCATAAATACTTCACAATAAGCCTGAGAAATCCGTCGATTTTGCACGCCAAAGGAGAAATCTACGATTTGTTTCTCGTATAGAGAAGTCAGGGCACTCTTTTTTCACAACTTCATATACAACAATTAACTCAGTTTCCAAGGGGATATATTTAGACAACCATTGATCGCGCAGGTTGTGTTAGCAATTCTCTAAATTACGTTTGCGAACTTGAAGTAAACACCACTCCCATTGCATTTAAACAGTCGTCAAAACATGGTAAAACTACCGTCTGTCACGCGTATCGACGCGTTGCATCATTCCATTATCATCATCAGAGCACGACAGTATCTCACAAGTAAGGACCAAACCTCAATTTATATATATATATATATATATATATATATATATATATATATATAAGGTAAAAATAGATTTGAGGCTCTCATCTCTAGTATTCTCGCATAAATTTTACTTGACCTGTACACTTTCTATGTAGTCACAATGATTAACTATTTGCAACTTTAGCCACATATATAGGTAATACATTTAAACAATCATTGATTGGAAAGTTTTTAAATGATTTTATCAATTCGAATGTATCATTAATGTGTTTCATCTGCAATGATTCTAACAGATTGTAGAAATTGGCACGGCATTTTAGATTTATCATGCTCTAGCTTGTTTAACACGGACATTTAGAAGCTGCGCCTTGTAAAACTCTGATTATACGAAAATACGCGAAGTTCAACGTTGTCGGTTGCCATATTCTAATTTATCTTCAAAGTAATATATTTGCACGTACTATCATCTTGTGTCGTAATGCTAATTTCAGTTTTGCGTGTAAATCTAAATTTATTCTACAAATTTTCTTGTTTATTGATTGCTAGACGCATTGACTAAATTAGGCAACACTTTTAGAGAATATATATTACTGAGTCCCTTTCTGGTTTGCAAGGAGTAGCTAGTTTTGTACTATAGATTTTGTATTTAGTCCCTGTTTATTTTGTACCAGGTTGCTTAAATTCGAATTGCACTAACAATAACGGCTGCGAAGCCGTCAGAATTACCTATTTTTGAAAAAGCCTCAGGTGAACCATTCTGCTGGAATCAATATTTCTAGTTTATATCGGTTGCTGAGTTTATTTTTAATACAAAAATTTGTTCGAGTAAGGTAACTTCCTATTGAAGGTTATATAATTTAATTTCTGTCCAGTCAAAGATAATTGTACTATTATTTCTCTCAGTTATATTTTTTCTAACTAGCTTTTCTCAAGCCAATTCCGTTCTTTTAGATGAGGGCGGCAAGTTGATTCACTTGTACTGAAAAAAAATTTATTCGCGTTCGTCTAATATCTTGCTAATCTCGATAGTTTATATTTATTTCAAAATCTATTTGATAATCATATTGTTATTATTGCAAAACCTGCACATTTACTGTAAAATAGTACCTTTAACCCATATATTGTGAGTTGAGAACTAACACAGATAAATGCATAAATTTCACTGCGGTTATTTTGTTGTCGGCGCTGTTCGTGTAAAACTTTTATGTCCATTCTGCGCAGAAGGAAATATATATGTTGATCAACATAGCAAGAAATAAATACTATTAATTTTTATTGTGATTTTTGTTTATTTTCCGGGCTTTATGTTTTCCCGTTCAACTTATCGACGGCAATAAAAATAGAGTAATATTCTAAACTAAAAACAGACTGTTTATCATTATTTGCAATGGAAGGTAGAATAACAATGTATCATGAATGCAAATTAGTTGATATTTTATTATATTTGTAATGTGATATTTTTAAAATACCTTTAAAATACAAAATTTTATTTCTCATCTTATCTCCACTGTGCGCAACTGTAAATTATATATTGGAGTTTTTTATTTATTTCGCAGAAGCTCCAACGATTTGTGTCCACTTGTCCTGACCTATCACTAGAGCTCCAAATTTATCTTATTACACATATATGCAGGGAATATTTTTACTTAATATTCCTGGGTTTGATTACACGCATAGAAAAGTTGCCGTCTCTTGTGTTGTGTCTGAAAAAGCCGAACAGAAACGTTATAAAGTATATCAAAAATATGAAGTACTCCGATAAGAAAATATAAATTTAGATTTGTTTGCATTGTCTGTGTCACCAATGTTAAGTGTTGGATTATGTTAATTATTTCTTCATTGAGAGCAATTTATTTATTAGTATTATTTGAACTAATTACTGATCAACGCTCAGCAAATTGTCAGTGTGATGAAGTAGAATATGTTTGGTTTCCGTGCATACGCGTTTGCTGATATATTTACGTTGTTTCTTCCTCTATCCTTATAGGCTGGAAATTTTTCACACTTTGCAAGTGCATATAATGAAAGCTGTACATTTTTCAGGATAATCATAATATGCTTTTACAGTTTCTTGGCTTTGCGTTCAGAGAAAATCTTTCTTTGCTGGATTAGTTCGTTTTTACTAGGTTCCAGTTGTAGGGTTTGGAGACACTGCTGTTGTATCCAACATTTTGTCACGTGAACGTGGATTTATGATGCACTGATTTCATTAAGTCACCCTTGTTTTGAAATAATTAACGTCTAAATAGGATAGATTTTCATAATTTTATTAGCCTGTTATAAAATATTTTCAGGATTGACAGCTATTGGACTAAAGTATAATGGACCATATATATGCCCAATATATAGCGTTCATTATAAATTTACATACGATAGACCGTTATACGCAAAGCCAATTCGACAAAAGTGTTATACATGTGGGAAACCATTTTTATTTAAAACAAGCGCCTGTCGTAAACATTAAAATGTTCCAACTTAATAATATTTTAATCGACCAGCTCCGAATCAAAAAATAAAACTCATTGTAACCAGGCGTACACGATCATTCCTTGATGTAGCGTAAAATATCAATTGGGTTAGAAAAAAGAGCCTTTTAAAAGCTGATGCGCAAACGGAAACACATTCATCATTATCAGCGTCAGAAATTGCACGAAATAAATGTTGATTAAATTTCCAATATGCAGAACTTAGTCTTTCACCACGCTGTCAAGAGAAACCAATGCGGCAAGAAAGACAAATACGGAAGAAAAACGTTCGTACATACCGAAGCCAACAAAGCAAAGGCTTGGTCAAAATCTAATCCATTGTGACAAGAATAACCAGATTACTGAAATCAGTTTGTAATACAATATGAATGATTTCTACAGTCATACACAAAATATGAACACGCAATTAAGCGCCAACATTCATAGAACCACAGCAAAGTAACGCAAATAAAAATGAAAATCATTTTAATTCTTATTCATTAAATCGGATGAAAACCGAGAATGCATATAATTCAAAGACTGTAAAGTGCTTAGAAGTAATTAGAAAATAAGCCGGTGATTATCAATGATAAGCATACTCTTATTTATTGAAATTGTGTTAATTTTCTTGAATATATATATATATATATATATATATATATATATTTATGCTTACGGTGAAAATATTTACTGAAAACTGCGGTATGTACAAATTTGCATTCGTTAATTAGATTGAATTAACCCTATTCGGCGCTCATGACGTTTTAACCAAATTGCCACGACTGGGAATCCAACCATGGCATATAGTAAAGCCTTGCTCTCGAAGTTATATATATATATATATATATATATATATATATATATATCAGGTTACGATGGTTTAATTGTAAATATAATAATTTAAATTCAAAGCAGTCTTTTTGGGGAATAATTAAGTTAAAGGACAGGACAAAATGCATCGTATGCCTAAAACAGGATGTTGTTAAGAAACTCTATTTAATGCTAAAATTTAACTTAACAGAAAACTCCTGGTTTGTGAAAATTATTTAAAAATAATTAGGTATTTTCAATTTATTTCGCTCTATTTACTCGTTTTGATTTTGCCGGAGATATATCTATTAAAAAAGGATAATATAATTGCAGTTGTGTATTTCCGATTTATGCAATTTTCCATTGCTATTTATTTGCCACAATATTTGTTTGTGGTAGTAGTCAAATTAATCACTGTTAAAAGGCGTACACGATCATCCCTTCATGCAGGATAAAAAAATCAATTGGGTTAGCCATAAGCTCTAATAAAAGCTGATCCGAAAACGGAAACACACTCATTATTGTCGGTGTCAGAAATTGGACGAAATAAATGTTGATTAAATTTGCAATCTGCAGAGCTTAGTCTGTTACAACACAATCAAGTGAAATCAGTGCGACAAGAAAGACAAATAGGTAGGAAAATAATTCGTACATACAGAAGCCAACAAAAGAAAGGCTTGGTCAAAATGTAATCCATTGAGACAAGAATAACCAGAACTCTGGCATCAGTTTGTAATACCATAATAACATTTTCACACTCACACATACATTCACTCACAGGCAAATAAATATGAACGCGCACTTAAGCGCGAACATACATATAACCATAGCAAAGTAACGCTAAAAAATGGAAATCAGTTTAGTTATCATTCATTAAATCGTATGAAATCTGAGAATGGATCCAATTCGAAGATTGTAAAGCACTTAGAAATAATTTTAAAATAAGCCGGTGATTATCAATGATAAGCATACTCTTATTTATTGAAATTGTGTTAATTTTCTTGTATATATATATATATATATATATATATATATAGGTTAAACAGTGGTATAATTAATTATATATATGTATATATATATAATTTTTCGGTGAAAATATGTACTAATATCTGCGGTATGTACAAAGTTGCATTCGTAAATTAGAGCGGTTTTAACCCTATTCGGCGCTCATGAAGTTTTGACCTAATTGACACGACTGGGGAATCGGACCAGGGCATATAGTAAAGCCTTGCTATAGAAGATATATATATATATATATATATATATATATATATATATATATATATATATATATATATATATATATATATACGAAAATGATTTGCTGCACAATAAGTACGATGGGTTAGTAGTTAATGAAATACAGTGGTACCTCGAGATACGAGTATTTTGAAATACGAGCGGGAGATCGGGCCATATTTTCATTCAAGATAGTAGCCCAAATTCAATATACGATCCACGTTTCCGGAGAGTCCCGCTAGTTGGCGCGAAGGGTTGAGCATCTTCTGAGAGAATCTCTCACTCACTCTCACGTGTTACCGTCTTGAATCGAAGTGTATCTTGTGCGCTGTGCACTTTTTGATTGATTTTTGCGTGAATACTGAACTTTTTTGTGTGTTATCATGGGACCGAAGAAAGTGAGGGCTAAGGACAATGGTAACAGGAAGAAGAGGATGATGTCGATAGAACTAAAGCAAGAAATTATAGAAAAACCTGAGTGTTCTACGACCGTAGTACACTGACAATTTGTACGATACTGAAGCAGAAGGATGCCATCAAGGGTGCTACACCAGCAAAAGTAGCCAAAATTCTTTCCCAATTAAGAAAAACTTCCACGAGGAAATGGAGAAGCTTCTGCTAGTGTGGGTGAAAGAGATTGAGTTTGCACGAGATACACTGACAGAGACGGTAATATGCGAGAAGGCACGGATTATTTATGCCGACTTAGTGAAGAAACAAGCATCAACTTCAAAAAAGGCATCAGAAGAAGCGTTTAAGACAAGCCGTGGGTTTGTTTTGATAATTTTAAAAAGAGAACCGGAATTCATTCTATGCTGAGGCAAGGCGAAGCTGCGAATTCGGACGTGGGAGCGGCCAATTCGCACATGCAAAAGTTCGCTGCGCTTGTTGCGAAGGTTACATCCCGCAACAGGTGTTCAACTGCGATGAACACCGATGTATTTGTTAATATTACATGTTTGTTTGCTATTTAAAAACATAACTTTATTCATAATTTACAATGAGTTGGGGATTTTTCATAGGTCCTGAATGGATTAAATCGAATTCAGTTATATTAAATGGGAGAAGTTCGTTTGATATATGAGCCAATTGACTTACGAGCTCGGTTCTGCAACGAATTAAACTCGTATCTCGAGGTACCACTGTAATTTAAATTCAAAGCAGTATTTTTGTGGAATATTTAAATAAAAGAACAGGACAAAATGCACCATATTCCTTAAACAGGATTTTATTCAGAATTTCTATCTAATGCCAAAACTTACTTAAACAGTGAATTGCCGGGTCATGAAATTTGTTTCAAAATTATCAGGGGTGTTCAATATATTTCGCTCTATTTAGGGTAAGACAATTTCAGTTGCCTATTTCTGATTTATGCAATTTTCCATTCACATTAATTTGCGACAATAATTGATTTCAGAAGTAGACAAATTAATCATTTTAAACAGGAACGCTTCATGTGAGTCATTTAGTTGTTTTATTCTAATGATGAACATGAATAAATAAAATACGCCACTGCACATAAGTTACGCTAGTTTTATAATACTACACATTGATTTAGAGATAATTATAATAATAATATAAACACATATGAATTTAAAATAAACTCTTTACCTAGTACACGTAAACATAAATATATGATACAAATTTTATGACGCGTAAGTTTAGGCTAAATATGCGAGGACATTATTTATTCAAAACGTCTCATGTTAACCCCATTTTGTCACATTCAATTATGTTTCTTCTACTACCTGGTGACTATCTCAAAAAATCGATTAGATTTAGCCAAAAATAGAAAAAATAGCCAATGTTTTCATTTTGAGCTCCATTTTCTGTTTTTCTGCCTAATTGTCAGTTTAACGCAGGTTTGCTCTAAACATGATTTCAGCAATGATTTCTTTGCTTAACCACATTTTTTAATCACAAATAGCAGATTATTTTAATTACATTTTCAGTCTACTGAACAGCAATTGATGCAAAGAAAGCTGAAAAAGTTGTCCAAAATAGTAGTGCAAATTTGCAAAATTTTGTGTAAAATTAAAAGGAACATTACTTCTTCGTGTCCTGTTAATTATACCAATAAATTTCAAATTTTATTTGCGATTGAAATTAAAATATTTTTTATAAAACAATCTTTTTGGATAAATTTTATATTTAAATTTATTCGATTGGTATACTTTTTTAAAAATCCAACTGCATACAAGTACTTTTTCCTACTCTTTAATTTATTTAAAAATTTGACAAGCTTTAACACCGCGTAACGGAATATTTCCATGAAAATTAGTTAACACGACTTTGAATTCGCATAGTTAATAATTTATTTTCTAAGACGGATTAAAAATTAAAATTAACGTAGTGCAAGGAAAGTGTAATTCGCTTTTTTTATTATTTTTCTAAAATTTTACCCTAACACAATTACAGCACTTTTACAAAACGAATGTGGCCTAACGCATAACAAGACAAACAACGTTCATGTTAAAGAAATCAAATCGGTATTTTGGTTATTATTTGTGTGAATGTTGAACTACCTTAGAAATTCAATGCGGTTTCATTAATAAATTTGCAATGTGGAAGAGATTTTTTAATACTATTTATTGAATAATGACCTTATCTATGTTACGATCGACACATGATTGTTTTTTAGTGTATTTTTTCATGGACCATTTCAATACATTCATCAGTCCAAAAATTATCACAAGTTAGGATAAAAACCAATCAAGCAAGAAACTTGAAACAGTTCTGCGTTAGATACTGCTAAGATCAGCTAAATTCGATTGAGTTCTTCTCTCACTTCATATCATGTGTTTTATCGTTACTTAAACGAAATAATTATGTTTTTTATTTATTTTAATCCCATATATTAATACATTATAAATAGATATCGTGATGTACCAATCCGGGTCCCCTCTATTAAATAATCGTACATTTTGTCTAAAAGATTTAACGTTCTTATTTACATTTTTTTGAAATATTTTGTATAATTTATTTACATTATATATTTGGTAAGAACAATCCTGCGAGCATAGGAAGAACATAAACGCAAAATCTTTCGCCAAATGGCGGTGGGATCTAGGGTCTATAAACTTAAGTGTAAAAAACTTCTAAAAGTTATGAGAATCATCCCAACGCAATGTCTACACTATTGTGTTATTGCTTTGTAATCAATTACCTTAATTTGTCAAGGTATTCTTTAAAGCATAGAATGTGGCTTCATTTCTGAACTTTTTTATTCGTCAATATACTATTTTAAATTATTACTTCTTCTTTATATTGTTTTCCAAATAAATAAATTGAGGCTATGACTAAAACCTCAAAATAACATGAGATTTATGTGCGATTTAAATGTGAACATTACGAGTCTCAAAAATAAATACAAGAGTTGATTCTTCATTTCATAAACAGAACTAAACGATAATCCGATTCTTTTGCAAAGTTAAATGAGTGGTGAATTTGTATAAGGAATTAAAATAATGAAATCCGCATAAAGACTGTATTGTTGATATTGCCTTTATTTATATTTAACGAGTCCCAGCCAAGATGTTGTTTGGACGACTACAAGACATCATTTACCTTCATTTTGTTGACAATATTCCCTCTAAGGTAAAACCAGTCTTATATATATATATATATATATATATATATATATATATATATATACAACACAGCCATTTAATTCTGATGTATTGATGTTTTTAATGTAAATAACTGTAGTGGAAGGAAATTGATGCTTAGCTTTAATAGAGCGCTTTTTATTTCTATTGTTTATTGCAAGTAATTTTTAATTAACTTTCTTTTACGTGGTTTGTAGCATTGAAGAAATATGAATTCTATAAACAATAGTATAATGATTGATTAATAAACCATTTACCTTTTTTTGACATCAGAATTTACCATTTTTTTTTAATTATTTGGATAGTAAACCTGTTATAAAATATGTGTTTTGTTGCAGAGATTTCCTCAATTAAAAAAAATTTATACCTGAAGCATATTTTTCAGTTCATCTCATTAAATTAAAACAATCAATCATTACTTTGTGGAGAAAAATTTTAACTACTGTGCAACAATCTGCATTGATTCTTAATGCTAATCGTATATAATGTGCCAAAGCTAAACAACAAATGAAATGCATTATTAAACAAAAGCATATCTTGGAAGTGCTGGTGCCTTAACCTGTACAACGTTTTCCAAATTTTCACTGTTCTATCCAAACGTTGGAGTAATGTGCGCCATGATGCAAACAATAACGATAAATAAAGGTTCATTTATTTTAATTTCGCTTAGAGCGAGTCTGATTTCTTGAAATCAAAGCCAGAATCACGCGCAAATTGAAATACCACTGAATTTATATTTTATTCTTGTCAGAAAACACGTTTGATGTTACATACAGTCTCTCTGACGCACTTATTACTAATTCAGTTTTGAAGCTCAAATACAATTCATTAGGGTCTAAATTATTTATTTACGTGTTTATGTCAACCAGTACTAATATTTTTCTTGATCTACCGTACACACACACACACGCTTTGGACTTAACGTGTTTTGAATGAGTTTGATAAGACATTAGTAGTTACGTTATTAAAATAAAGTTTGAGTGGTGCAAAACGCTTAAACCCCATTCTCAAACTCTTTGAACAACATAGACAAATTAGGCTTAATTGATGTTTTTGGTATAATGGAATAACACGTTAAGCAAAAATAGCTGTTACGTTTATTTCGAATAGAAAACCTATTTAATCGTTCAAACCAAATAAGAATTCAGAGCATTAGCAGACAGAAAGGCATACTACGTTTGACAAAAACCAATGGCGTCATATTGCACGTATTCATCGAACTAGAATATATTTCTTCACGTGTATGGGATGGCGTTTCTATTAACAAGTTTGCCCAAATTAAAAATATTTTACTTATGCTCACTTTGCCATTCATTCTGACCGTACAAATATTAATTTTCTAATGCACTAACAATAAATGCACATTTAAGATCACAACAATTTCGAATATTTTCCTACAAAATTTTCAATTGAAAAATGCAATAAATTGCACAAAAATGTTATATATGAAGCCATATTTTAAGACTCATTCTGGAGTAGTAGGTGTTGTAATTGCCTGTTGATCACAATTACAGTAAATTTCTAATTCGTTCTAAAACCATTTGCAGGTTTTGTACATGTAATAAAAAATATGAGATTTCTCTAGTCATCTCATTGCAAACTTTATTGGAAATCATAAAATCAAGCAATTATTGATTAAGTGGGAGATTATAGCAATTCTTTAAATGAGGCACGCGAGATTGATATTAGCCCATCTAATTTTGTTTAACCAGTCACAAAAAATAGCTAAACTACTGTCAATCACATGTACTGATGTGTTTCGACTTTCCCTGTTCATTATCAGAGCATGGCGGCAAACTGGCTAGCGAGAATCAAACCGCAATGGATATATAAGGAATAAAAGTATAGATATGCCTCTTTCACAACTAATAGTCTCGCATATGTTGTATCTGACTGGAAATGTCGCCCCACAATTTCTATGCTAGTAAGATTAGGAAATTTTTATTTCAGGATGACTTTTATTTTCCTTTATAGGTTTTAATTTATACGGTTGCAACTTTCGTCACGTCAGCATTAATTGAGCAATTATATAGTGAGTTTTTGGCGACGTGTTGTTTCGCGTATTAACGCAAAAATGCGTGATCGATATTACCAATTTTGTTTATGTTGTCCTTGTTAACCACAGCTGATTATTCATGACATATTTTATATACTTAAATACTTATATATAATATATTTTATATAAAATGATTTATGCTTAAAATTTATTAAAAGTCATTAGTTATATTCCAAAGGATTACTCATTTCGAGATCGTAAAAAACAGTACACTATCTTAATCAATTAATTTATTAATGTGTATAGGGATGTCAAATTTCAATGTCTTTAACTCTTTGTTTTTAAGTATGATATGCATAAATAAAAATAACATAAAACAATCCGGTACATTCTGTTATAAACATGCTTAATACTTATACTCAATTAAACGCCAATTTTGACCGTCTTCTCAACGTTTTGAATCATCATCTGGATTTAAGTTGTTTGTATAAAAAATATTAAAAATAGGAGATTGTCACATCTCAATTAATTCGAACTATGCAAATTTACGATTGTCGTTAATTAAGTTAAGTATCCTACTATAGACACTTCGCTCATTTAATATAAGGTACATTCGCCGTATCAAGATAACCAACTAAACACAGGATATTCTAGTTGAAAATGAAAATTGGCTAACTTCTAAGGTGTCTGAAAACTGGCGTTTAATTATTTATTTAGTAAATTCTTTCCAGTATACGTGCCATATAATAATCTTAGAGTTATCCATGTGTATGTGTGGGCAATTTTTCAGTGACCAATATTTACAGGTGTATGTGTGTTGAATGAAAATGTTTGCTTAAAAACCATTAGCTAATAATGGAAAAGGAGCAGGTATCTTGGCATGATCAAAACTGTTTAATTCAATTGCCAAAGTGATTTCTCTGTAAGACGCGGCTGATTTAGTCAGCGTGATGGCACAAATTAGTTTTACTTTTTCAAAAATATAGGTTTATATTTATTTTTTGTTAAATATGATTTAAATACAAACTTTAAATAAAGGTTTAAAAGGTAGAAATTACGCAATTATATATAATAATACAAAGAGGTTATATACAATGTTTTCGCTGAGTGATTCGAAATTATAGCTGAAGTTGATTAACTGAAGCCAGGCAAAGAATCTTCATTGTTAACCTCCATTAAGCGTGGCTTTAAATTCTTCAATAAAGAAGAATTTAGATTACATAAATGAGTTTTCGAAAATAATCTGAGGCAATATTTCAAAAGTTAACTTTGCCATTTCATTGAACGTCTTAGAAAGAACTAAACAACAGAGATAATGTAGCTTTTATATTGTACAATATTAAGACGCCTGATAATTAATATACGCTAAATAGAAGACACTTCCGCGATTTCAAATCTCTTGCATTTTTAGCTTATTAGAATCAGCAGATATGACGTATAAATACGCAATCCCGTTATCTGAAATAAATAAAATCAATAAGCAATGCTCTTTTTAGCATTAGAGACCAATTCACTGAAATGTAGATCCTGAAGACCAGATAATTTCATGCTTTGCCTTAACACTTTACATAGCTCCTGCATCTGAGGCCAATTCAGATACTATAAGTACAAGCATCAAAGGGAAGAAATAGAATATTGGATTTCCCAAAAGCTTGCATTTTGTCATTGCGTGCGCATTTCGATTATATTTTGTTAGTAATAAAGATTACTCTTTAATTGTTAATCTGTATTTTATTGTTAGAAGGACATACTCACTAGGAAATGGACAAAAAATTGAACTCAAAATTGCTTATCGATTTCTGTGATGTTAGAGACTCGAAACACTTAGTTTTGCTCCTATGTCCAGATAAACTCTTTCATTCAATTTAAACAGCAATAATAATAGTAACTAAATGCAAATACTGCTAGTAAATTGCATTAGACCAGCGCAAAATACAAATGCATCACAGCTGCATATTCATGAAATTTCAAGTTATGCATGGACTCCAAATAAGAACCACGTCCTTCGTATCCAAGTATGTGGTTGCGACAATGTTAATCTGAACATTCTTCAGTCACCTGCCAGGCACGAGAAGCACTTACCCAACATTCACAAGACATGGTGTCACACAACAGGACACAAATGAAGGCAAAACCTCAAACCAATGTGAAGGTGCAGTCTCCAGTATCATAAATAAATACAGAACAACAGATGGGAGATGCACATGTTTCGTTAATTAAGCTAGAATAGCGTTATCTCTTTCTCAATAATGCCGATTCAGACTAAATACCAAAATTGAAATATTTTTTTACTCTAACAACAAAGTAAAGAGTAACATTGTCAGAAACTGGTAAAACACTGACAGAAATTCTGTTATATAAGCGTTTAAATAAGTAGACAGTTAATGTCACATTGTGTATTTTAGCTCAACAGTGTTATTACGCAGGCCTATACGACAATAGTCTTCTTGTTGCACGCACACATTCAGTTGCAGCAATGATTTATAACGTTGTAAGAATACAGTACAATTTATTTATGTGACGTAAATACATTTAAATAAAATTTACGAGTTTTATTATAAAATCCAGATATATAGAATGTGTCAAATAGCGTTCTAAGCGTATTTTTAAATTTACATAGCAGAAAAAGTTTTAAAACAACTTTGACTTCAAAACACTATCTGTTTCGACACAAGGTAGAAATATTTTGACTATATAACAACTTATTGAATATGTATAAAGTTTATATAAATTATTTCACAAGGGGATATTCACTGATTTATTCTCCTTTATTCACAAAGATTAAAACTCTCATAATCTAGAGTATTTCTCGCTTATCGAATAATAAAATTTTCCCAATTTAAATCCCGGTTTCAGACCACGATGTTAAGATAATATTTTGCAAAATGGAACAAAACAGTTTCCCTATGCAGGAATATATTTTACGCCTTATTTGATATTATGTTAGAACGCACTATTCGTAAAACTGAAAATCATACAATGACATTGAAAAGCTTTATCAAGTCATTAAATTAGCAAAATATCGGGTTTAGAAATATGAATACGGATATTTTGTTGAAAAGTTATTTTAAAAATAGCATGAATGCATCTTAACACGTTACGATGATTAGATCATATTTCATTTCCAGCGTTTAGTATGAACAATATTGAAGCCTTCGAAAGAAAGGGCCGAATCCGCACCCCGCCAATAAAAAGAAAAACTCCATGCATATTTCGAAATGGGAATCAATTGGATCTTTGCGAAACAAAATTTGAGACAGTTAGCGTGCTACGACAATATTGAAAGATTCTTTAAATCAAGTTTGCGAGTTTTAAGTAGACACCAATCCCACTTTATTTAATCAGTCGACGAACAACAGTAAAACGACGTTCATTCACACACAAATGGTATGAAGATGATCTATTATCGTTCTTCACAGACGCAACAGGCACAGTTAAATTCATGAAACAAGGTAGAGATAGACAACACATTCCCCTACTTTGGCATTCATCTAATTCGAGAATAAAATGGTCATTTGTCGATGGCAATACGTCAAATATCTACATTCGCTGGGAAATACATACCATGAAATAGTAGTTTGCCAGAATATTACAAAAGAAACCTCATAAACAACGAAGCAAACAGAAGCAAAAATATCTGCTATGAACAAAAGATCGAGGAGCAGTTTTGCTATCTGGCGTAAATATTTCCAATGAACATCTACACGGAGTGGTTCATGGATGTCAAAATCAGGACATGTCCAATTCTTACTTCAGGGTATATAAACGAAAATATTTTCATACAGTAATCATTTAAAGGCAACAATTACACATTACTTAAATCGAAACCCTAGGACAAATTTCCCGAGGACAAAATTTGATATCACACTCAGCACAAAGAGAATCACGAGATTCGATGCTGAGTTTCAATTTTCAGTTGTTACCGATTCCAACATATTTCATAAATTAGTATGTATGCGCGGTAGAAGATAATTTAGATGTACGAAAAATCAATTGATCAACAGAATCCTATCGAATTTACCGTTAACCTTGGTTTTAGAAACTGGCTCCGTCAGGTAAATAGGCTATTGTCAAATATATATTTGAAACGGGGCGCAAAGCCAGTTTACCAATTTTTAATTCCTACTCGAAGCAAAGTCGGAAAAATTAATACGCAGATACAAAGTCCTTTTAATAAAGCAATAAATACACAATGGGGATATTAAAGAGTTCCACGAACGCGATATTCTAATTGTCTGACCAGGAATCAAACGAAACAATAATCATTTTCTTGCACCGAGACTCTTTAGTTCTACCAATACATCAGAGTCAACAAACATTCCATCGGATTGTTATTATTTTTCAGGTGTTGTACACCTAGTAAAATGTAATTCAAATAGAACCGCAAGGATGAACCAAAGTCAGCATGAACGGCATGTATAATCTCATACACACATGCATTGCGTGCTTATTAGCGACTGATCATTAGAAGCCGGTACTACGCCCAATACACGTTATATACTTTGTCAAAGAATGTGAGACAATTGAAAAATTTGATTAAACATACTGTTTGTATAGAGCGTACTACCGGATCTAATGATTACTTGTCAGTAAGCACGAAACGTTTGTGTAAATGAGCTTATATAGTTCTTCATGCTGAATTTAGTTAATTATTCTGGTCCTGTCTGAATCGGTGTGTTACTCAATGCGCAACACCTAACACCCAATTGCATATATATTAAATCGGAATGGCAACAACTGAATTATAAACAACTGAACAAATGGCACAAATATCATCATGAAAATTAAAAGAAAACTTACAAGAATTGGAACGACCAACACTACAATCTGCACACCTTACAGAGTAAAGCTTATGAACTATTCGATATGAAAGTCAACATACGGGGAAACATATTCGTATACTCAACCGTTAACAAAGCGAAGACTTCGTTAAAGTTCACTCCATCCATGCAAGAATCACCAGACGGCAAACAGCAATTTGTAATACAATAATATCATTATTTTTACACGAACACAAACAGGCACTCATAAACGCCACAGACACAATTGCACACACGCTCACAATTAACCCGTAAAAATTAAAATCAGACAATTTATCATGTACTTAATCTAGTCAAAATCGGGAATGTACCTGAACGAAAAATGGATTTTGCAGTTAAGTGATCTCTAAGTAAATCGGCCATTATCAAATTTATTCTAGAGTGTTTTCTCGTCGTAAAAAATGCACTCTCTAATATTCAAGAGCATTGGAAATTATATACATCACCGGAAATTATCATTACTTTGAATCGCCATATTTTTGTTATTTACATGTAAATTTCACAAACTTTTCCAAATGACTGAATGCATGATGAAATACTAATTACTTTTGGAGATATTGCAGTATATGCTTCATATTTGGAGTAAATTTTATGAGTTTGTTTAATATCCGAGCAAAAGGAAATGACAACTATGTAATATTAATTAATTTTCTGAATAAATTGCCTCTGGTTGAGTTTGTGTTAATCGTAATGATGGTCTACCGCTTGTTACCTTTTTTCAGATACTGAGTCATTTCGTGTTTTCGCATTTGTTGATAGAACTGTAGATGAACAAATCGTTTGAAATATTGGTTTTCGTCCTACAATGTGCCCTATCGTGTTGGTGTATCCTAGTGTTCTTCTGCCTTTTTCGCATTGTGGCTCAGTGGTTAGAGCACCACATTCCGAAGCAGACTTGCCCAAGTTCAAGCTCTATCCGCGGCAAATTCTGACCAGTCTGTGATGATTTCCTAATAAGGCCAGAACCAGTCTACTGGATGAACGATCTTTTCTATCATATGCAATCCTTAGTTTATACTGAAAAATACATGTGCATAATGGGTCAGATGTTTACATAAAAATGGCCATCTACGTTAGAGTAATTGTTATCACCTCCCGCGCAAACAATGTTCGTTTAATTATATGCACAATTACTCTGTTTGTCTAGTGCTTCTCTACGCGTTAAATTTACCGACTGGTGTACACGAATGAAAATTTATTTCTTCTTTTAAATTCTGAACGAGGAAGAGAATATGATTCAGTTAGTTGTTCCAATAAGAGAAAACATTACTTTAATTAATCTCGGCAGACTTGAAATATACAGCATTATAAGTTTAGTAAACACTCAAATTAAAAGAAAACTGTCCTCAGTCACATGTTCTATACATTTTGCCTGCCTTAGTTTTTCTATGAACACAAAGGAAATTTGGCTACAGAATTACAAACGGTAACGTAAAATCTATTAAATTTAAAATGTGAAAGATGACCCACTCTGAAAGAAGTATAAAGTTTAACCCGAAAAAAATATTATCACCTACCACATAACCAATGATTCATTAACAAAATAAAATGTGCTAAGTACAATTAAACAATCAATGATTGCGCGGGTTGATTTAACAATTTCTTAAATCAAGTTTGCTAGCTTCAAGTAAACACCAATCCCATTGTATTTAATCAGTTGTCGAAAAACACAGAAAAACTACCTTTAGTGACATGTGGGACTGACGGTAGTTGTTCTATGTTTTAATGGGTCAGGTGTTTATATCAAGTCCGCAACCTTGATTATAATAATTGTTATCACCACCCGCGCAACCAATGTTCGTTTAATTATAAAAAGTTGTTCTATGTTGTTCGACGACTGGTTAAATACAATGGAATAGTTATTTACTTCAAGTACTAAAACTTGATTTGACGAAAAGTATGTGTTAGTCAACACAAAGAAATACCACCGGTGACAACATTTTCTTGACCATATAGTTGAAACAAAAGTGGTTAACAGCTGATCGTCAGCTTTTCAATATACTATGCATAAACTGCAATTTTATCCCAGTAACACAGTTTAAGTAGTTTCTTGTTGTCATCTAATGTAGCTCGAATAGTACCAATGAGTATTATTAACAGAGTTTTATCGTGTTGTACGATTCCAAACAAAATATTAAAATTCGCTTTATTTTAATTCTAAAAACTTGATTATTTTGATAACACGATTTTCCGTTCAGCCTTTTAGGATAAAATAAACCAAATTTTATTAGGTTTGTAAACTCAGGTTGTTTTTAGCACTAGCGACGCTTCAGCTAAATTTTGGATAGAAATACTTAAGCAACGATTTTAAATCCAAACTTTTATCATCTCTGCGCTGTTCGTCGGCAAATAAAATATACAAGATAACGTACTATGAAACATAATCATGAATATTTCTAAAAATCTTCTAACGGATTTGTATTAAAAAATCAATTACTCCAAAGAAACAGACTAGCAATAAACGAGATAGTCTCTCACTTGTGGCAAAATAGAACAAAAGATGACAAAAAATGAAAGCATTAAATGTCTTCTGCCGTAAGTGTCTTGATAGAGCAACCAACAATTTTTACGGAACGAGAAAATATCCCATATCGACTATGGAAGCATCACTAATAAATAAAACTATACATGACTTTTCAGTTTATGCATTAAACCATTTTTATCGAACTCGGAAGTAACCAAAATGAATAGAAAATATTCTTCAATGAATCATTGGTACAAGCATCATCAATGAATGCCTTGTTTTTAATGTGACATTACAATATTATCATTTATTTTCAAAGAGCCTAGAAACTGGCGAAAAACTTGTTTATTTCATTTTTGCCGAAATAAAAGTACTTTTAGATTAAGTGTTGACACGTAAAAAAGATAAAATTCTCTTTCAAATTAATTAAACATAACTGTGTTTTTCTTATCGAGATTTTGCGTGCCGACAAATTAACGTATACATAAACGTTGACACAAATAAAAAGGGCATAGACTTACAACTTGAATGCCTACTAAACTGATAAGTCAGACAAAATATGGCGTCAATAAATGAAAATTCGGTTTCAGGTTAACAATAGTAAGTATTTAGCTTGCAAAATGTTTAATGCAATATGTCACATTTACCATTTAATCTAGACACCAAACAACGCATTTTAAAATAAACTAAATGGACCCACATCCTTGTGAGTTGATGCACTTTTCAGCATAAAGGGTATTTTTTACTAATAGTCTTACCTTTCAATAATATTTTATAATAGTATTATTATTAATTAAAATAAATTTCAACGTGTTTTAAATAGAATTGAAATTTGGGGATTCAAAATTTAGTAGCATTGCGAGCTATATAATCACAAACCGGTTTACGCAAATGACTGCAAGGTGAGCTATCCTGCCAGGTCATATAAAATCGTGTTCGGTAGTAGAAAATAAACGGTTATTTCATCGCTACGTATAACGTTTAAAATGAGAAAATTAATTTAAAAATGCATGCGAACCACCGCGTATTGATCAACTAGCCTATAACCGACTTGCATTCACCGCGGTTCCTCTATACTTATTGGCGAATTTCAAAATATCATCGGTTAAACTACCCTAAATACGGCTAGGATGACCGCACTTGCTCCAATCAAAATAGTCAAAGAAAACAATTAGCGACGTTAAGTATAGGATTTAGAATTTAAACCTGATAAAGCGTTACTTTGACTAAGATTGCGATCTTCATATAAGCACCTAGCTCATTATGTATATACATTTGTCAATTTGAACTAAGTATTGTATAGAGTAAAAAAGGTAATTTATCAAGTAGAGAGGTTTTGTTCTTATGGTGATGTTATCACGTAATCTCCAGAATTTGCCGGTGACAAGGCTCGAACCTGGGCAAATCTGCTTCGGAATCTGGTGCTCTAACCACTAAGCCACCCTGCCGCACAATATACACAATTTCCAGTTTTCTACTATTTTTTAGTTTGCCTTTCGTTTTGGGTGGATCCTTTATAACGTCCTTTTAGACCTTAACTTTCAAAGAACCATCCCCATTCTGTCATTATAGAGCAGACACCACGCTATCCGAAGAAGTGGTATTGAATTCAAAATTTGTCTAATTAAACGATCATTGGTTGCGCGTAAGGAGATAGGAGTTAGTTTTTTCAAGGTTTCGTTCTTGGTATAAACACCTGACCCTTTATAAACATACATTTTTTTAGTTTAAACTAAGTGTTGTGTAATGTAGAAAAAGCATTTCATCCAGTAGACCAGTTTAGACCTTATTAATATTAAAGAGACACCTATTTAACACTTTATAACGATTATGGCAGGGTAGTCTAAAATTATTTACAAAATATGCATTAACCCATTGGTTTGTATAAAAACTCAGTTAGATTATTTCTTGGATATCCAAATCGTAGAGCATCCAAAACTATATAAGTATAGTTCAAGTCTAGATCGAAAAAAATAAACCGTTAACATACTAAATATTGGTGTAAATTTGTTTCACTTTAGTGATGGTTGTGATGCCAAGTTTTCAGTTTTTCTTCTACAGTTTGTTGACAATCCCATCAAATGCTTGCTGAAACTCGTCTAATGGGTGTTCGTATTTGTGTGGATTCTTGCAAAGTGCTGCTGAAAACCCAATCCGTATATAAATGAAGGATTTTAAAATTATGTTTTGTATTTTCGAAATAAATGGCGCCCCCTCGCCATATGCAATACCCGATTTGAAGTAATATACTAATATAGGTTTCCTGGTTAGCCTTTACTTCAGGTGGACACGATTAGAAACCTCCTAGGACCTCAAGTTTCAACTATCCACTCCCGATCTCTTTTTAAACATTAGACACCATTCATATTTATTTGAAGTCAAATAGCATGATTTTGATGATACATAAGTTTTCAATATCAGCAACACATAATATCAGGTAGCAAAGTTAAATCATTCATTAAACACCAATCCTATTTAATTTAACCAGTCGTCGAACAGCGTAGCAAAATTTACGGTCAGTCACACGTAATGACGCGTCAGAGTACGACGGCAAACTAACTAACATGGATGAAACAGCAATGCATATATATGGAAAGCATTATTAGATGTGCGGTTCTCACCTCTATTACTCTCGCATGCATTGGAAACGAATGAAAACGTCTGCTGCACAATTTATATGCAGTCACGAGCGGTATCTTTGTGTCGCTTTCGTTGGAAGGTCGCAACTTCTAAATATGATTATATGTAGTAAAAATTAAGCATATGAGAGAAATCACTCACTCGGCATTCTGGTTGGTATATTTATCGATTGATAGATTTATGGAATGGTAGTAATTCCGTATAACTGGTTAAATAGATTCATGTGAGTTGCGCAACCCGTTATATAAAATTATTGCAGAAAACTGCAAATAATTGATTAATTCCAGACTTGTTACGACGTATGGTTAATAAAAATTTTGTTAAAATCTACACTTGTTTTGTATCGTAAACGTACGTAAAATAAATTCAGTAATAAGTTGGTGGAGTAAACGAAAGGGAAAAATCTGTTCTGGTGAAAAGAATTTTTGTCGAAGAAACTTGTATATGCCTGTTTATATGTGCCAAATCAGGCAGACAAAAGCAAAGACTAAAATTTCAACAGAAATTATCCCGCTGTAAAAGCAGTACTTGGTTTAACTAAGGAGATAATAAAGTTTAATAAATAAAATGAGATCTAAATAGCGTAACAATTATGTTCCAACAATGCAGAAAACATAAACACAAACTGACAAAAGCATTATCCAATATGGTATTTGTCATGGTTTCGAAATATTTTCCCGTGGAAAAATGCGCACGAAATCATTTTGTTCACAAGAATAAACCAGTGTAATCCATATGCATAAAATGTAAACAAATTTATAAGTCCCATTGTAATAATTTTTCACACAGATTTTAATACAATTTCCGTGTAATTTAAGAATTCTCCACAATTTTTAGAACTTGTTTAGAAGGCGGTTTTGATGCAACTTTAGAGATAAATCCAAATAACTTCCTACGTACATTGGCAGCGCAAAATCATAACTATCTAAACATTTTAAATGAGACAAAACACTTTGTAAGGAGAGACGAATATCACTTTAAATTAGAGATCCGAGCTTTTTTAAAATGAAGCTACTGTAATAATGTCATCACGAATAATAGCCCAATCATTGCTTATCGAATTAACGATATGTTATTCCACTGTTTTTCCTTCTTGATTGAATATTAATTTCAAATAAAAGTGCGCAAAAATAAATTTGCATCCACCATATTGGAGATATTAATAATAATCTAGACCATGGGTTTCTATAACTGAACTCTACTCAATATCCAAAACATATTATCTCATTCTCGTTGTAACTAACCAGATGTAAAATTTGGCGAAAATAAGGTCAAGTTACACTTACTGGTGAATTTATAACCGCAATCATCGTTAGAGCGCGACAGAAAACTGACTTAAAAGTATCATACCACTATTCACATATAAGGTATGGCAAATAATATGAGACATTTATTTCAATTAGACTCGCAAAAATCTTACTTGACAGAAAATATCAGTTACACTACAATTCCGCTGTCACAAACCTGAAAGTTTTTCAGTTTTCGCCACATTTACAGAATTAATTCAATCAAACAAGAAACTTTTGCACGGATAGTAGAAAAGGTTTTCTCTAAGTCAATTTTGCCAACCTGAGACACAAAACAACCCCATTGTGTCTGTTCAGTCGCACAAGGTTTCAAAACTAAAGTAAGTCACACTTACTGGTACGTTTCAGCCTTCCATGATCATAATCAGAGCATTTCGATAATCTTAATTTCGAGAATCAAACTTCCATTCTAATTAAAGGTATGGAAAATCAGATGTATGTCTCTCATCGCATGTGGTATCGCATACACTCTACTTAATTGCAAATGTTGATCGCATTATATATATGTTGTTATGAGCATACCAATTTTGCATCTCGCGCCATATGTGCACATGCAACTCGTGTAAATAACCATTGATTGCACGGGTTGTGTCACAATTGTTTTAATCAAGTTTGCTAGCCCCAGACAAAAAAACATATCACATTCTAGAAAACTAGTTCTGCAAAAATTGTAACCACCGGCAGCCACTCGTATAAACGAGTTTTGACCATAAACGATCGTAATCAGAGCATCACGGTAAACTAAATTTCGAGGTTCCAGACTAAATTTACATAAAAGTTAAGAAAAATTAGACATGCCGCACTCACTGCAAGTGGTCTAACTTACACTGTAGTTGTTTTCGCACCATGTACATGAGTATTAAACGAAAATTGGTTGCGCGGGTGGTGATAACAATTATTATAATCAAGGTTGCGGTCTTGATAGAAAAACCTGACCCATTAATTACTTACATATGTCAGTATAAACTAAGAATTGTATAGTGTAGAAAAGGCAATTCATCCAGTAGACCGGTTTCGTCCTTATTTGAACTCATCATGTACTGGCCAGAATTTGCCGCGGACAGGACTCGAACCTGGGCACGTCTGCTTCGGAATCTGGTGTCCTAAACACTGAGCCTCCCCGCCGCACAATACACTACACACGTTTTTCAGTTATACATTAACTGTTATAACTTGGTTAGTCCAATAAAGATGAAACCGGTCTCCTGGATGAATTGCCTTTTCTACAATTTACAATTCTTCGTTTATACTGACATGCGTAAGTAATTAATGCGTAAGGTGCTTAAATCAAGATCGCAGCTTTGATTATAATAATTGTTATCACCAACAGCGCAACCAATTTTCGTTTAATTATATAAATGTTCATTTCAATAACACTTACCCATGTAGTGTGGTGTCTGCTCAGTAATGACAGATTGGGGATGGTTATTTGGACCTTTGTGTCTAAATGGATGCCATATGAGCTCCACCTAAAGGAAAAATAGACTAAGCAAGTTACATTAGTTAGTATATAACTGAAAATTGTGAGTAGTGTAGTGTGCGGCAGGGTGGATCAGTGGTTAGACACGCAGATTATGATGCAGACGTACCCAGGTTCAAGTGCTCTCCATGGCAAATTCTGGTCAGTACGTGTTAAGTTTCCAATAATGACGAAACCAGTGTACTTGATGAATTGCCTTTTCTACACTATACAATTCTTAGTTTATACTGACATAAGTAAGCAATTAATTGTTAATTTGCTTATATCAAGATCGCAAACTTAATTATAATAAATGCACATTAGCAGTTCGTTTGAACAAGCATTGCTTGCGCAGAAATGTTTAATTCAAGTTTGCGAGCCTCAGACAAAAACCAATCCAATTTTATCTAGCAAATCGTTTATACTTTCATGTAAGTTTCAACGTGGAAAATCAGGTAATGGTGTATGACTTCTAATAAACTTGTCAACATTGTAATTGACTGGATAAGTCTGTTGCACAATAACTTTTCAGTCACGATAATGAAAATTTGTCAACGTTCGCTATATCTGTATACGTTATTCAATTAAGCAATTTGTGATTGTGCGGTTATGGATATCAATTATTTAAATAAAATTTGTGATCTTGATGCAGACTCCAACCCACTTCTACATCACCAAGTGCCCGAAATAGCAAAAATAACGTCAGTCACACGAACTGGCACATTTCGACCTTCATGATAGTCATCAGAGCACGATTATAAACTGAAAACTAGGATCAAAATGCACTTTATATATCATATATTATGAATCAGACACGCTGCATTTCTAGACAAGTACCATCTTGGCAAGTGGAGTAGATGTGCGAATCGTTTATCTGATTTTTCATAAATTATATATAAATTGCACTTTGATCTTTGTAAGATGGTTTACTGTCGTGCTCTGACAATTATCATGGAAGATCGAAACGAGTTATTTCAAGCTAGCCGAACTTTTTTCAATAGGCTCTCTCACTATTCTCTCATTAAATTGCTCTTTAGTTTTAACCTATTGTTAATTAATAAAAAACGGTCACACAATGGACACAGTATATTTAAGTGAAAAATATGAAACCCGACAAAAATTTCACTAGACCGCGCAGCTAGTTAAAACTATGTAAATGTTGATAGAATGGAGATTTTAAATTAAAAAAATCTGCAAATTTATTCTACAATGATTAAAGACAATAAGAAATTCATGAAGGTGTACGGTATTTCTTGTTTGATTCTCTGCAAATTAATTGAACAATGATTCAATCCAAAGCAAGACAGGGTAATATTTGTACATCTAGCAAATTGAGAAGGTATTGCTAAACTGAATTTAGGTATTTTATTTTTGAATAAATGTCCTATTAGCTCAATTTTTCCAAGCATCTTTAGGTTAAATCGATATTAAATGCTAGCTTCCCCAGCGTAAATTTTTCTAAAATATCCCAATTTTACCACAATCAAGAATATAATTTTTGGCTATTCGAAAATTTACTGCGATTTAAGTTTTGACAGTGGGAAATGTTTGAGGTAACAAATATATTATGAAATATCATTTCACACTGCAAAACATCAAACAAAAATTCAGATATAATATTGCCATCGATTTATTTTAGATCAATTAGAAGTTAATTCCCATTCTTTAGTCGTTTCCAAAATGCAGATCTGCGGCTAATAGTAACCATTCTGTTACTAAACTATACTTTTTTGTTGAACTGTCCAGATCCCTTTAAATCGTAAAAACGTTTAAAACATATATCCATTCCGTTTACTAAATAGTTCGCTACTTTCCAGACACCTGATGATGAATTGCCTGGTGAATAACAAATGATGACAAGAGTGGTGATGAAACTTATTATTGTACAAACGGTTAAAGACAATGGAATTGGTGTTCATCTAAAGCTCCAAAAGTTGATTGAAGAAAACAATGCTATTTCTTCGAAATTAATATGTTTGACTGCGTATACAAATAGCATATTAAATGCATTTGTAAAAACCTAAATGATATAGACTAAAATGGTATTTTTTTATGCCATTAATACTTACGAACCAAACTATGCTGTTGTATTTTTCGACTTCCTTAAAAACGAATAAATTCGGCCTTTTAATAGGAATGAATTCGATTTTTTTAAACGTCAGCAAAACAGGAACAATATTGATCAACTAGGTGAAAGAGTAGAATCCTTAAGTATTGTTCACTTGTATAAATACTATAAATTATTTGTGAGTCAAGGTAAGGCGGTCTTTTTCTTAATAACCGTATTTATTTGCCTTAATTACAAATTATAGCTTTAAAAGCCAAACTAACTCGCATAACATAATTGAACCTTTTACAAATAAACTTGTATTTGTTTTCCTTACTGCAATAAATGAGGATAAATTAGAAAATGAATGAGCAGTCAACTGTTTCGATCTCTCTCGACATCTAAAAAAAAACAGTATTAACATAACAGGCTGTGGTGAACAATTGGACTTGTTGCATTAGAGTGTGTGTATGCGTGTTTTATATCAAAGAAACTTATAAATTCCTTTGTAATACGAGAATTATTACAATTTATATTTCTCATCCCGTGCGCTAATATAAAAAATGACCAGTTAGATAAACCGGTCCTTCCTCATTTTCTGTCAAGAATTAAAAAAATGATAATTATATATATATATATATATATATATATATATATATATATATATATATATATATATATATATATATATATATATATATATATATATATATATATATATATATTGAAAATCAAATAAACAGAGAGTTTAAGCGGTGGAATTTATGAAATAAATAACGGCCATACATTTGTGTGCCTCACCTCCAATTCATACTCCATGCCTGTCAAAATTAGGCTAGAGATTTTTTTAAATAATTATCACACTAATAGAAGTTAGAATAAGCTAACAGACTACTTACCGCGGAATGGAAAGATTATTAAGTCCATTTTGGAAAGGAACATCCATTAACTTCGACATTAAATTCATTGTGTCGCGCTCAACGCTTTCTACCATGCTGTCGGCGATGTCAGCCGAAAAGGAATTGCGTACAATTTCGTCCAAATCAAGAACGGTGCTCATCTTTCTACCAAGACTACCATTTAACTGGTCAAATTTATTCGATATTGTCAGACCGCAATAATTTTTGCACTTCAGAAAATTGTTGTACATCGTATCGCTGGATTGACTGAGAGTTGCACATGAATCTGGTTGTGAATTCTGCACGACTGCTGATTCAGCTAATGCCACCGAACTATCTAGATTCATATTGGTTTGGCTCTTTAAAGATCCACTGATGTCCATCATTAGTGTACGATCAGATATATCTGTCATAGCAGCCTCGTCATCACTTTCAGTTACGATAAACTGGTTATTGCGTTGCCCTCGTGATGGTTGAGCTGATTCGAATATCTTTGGGCTTGAACATTTCGAGAAATAGTTTGGTGTTAATCTGTTGTTTTTAAGCGGTACTTCGGAGTCGCAGTGCCATTTTTCTGAACCAAAATGCGTATTAAACTGTATTGGCATTTGATAATCCAATCTGGTTGAAGGAGGAAACAGACGAAGTGGCGCGTTTACGTCAAAACTCACGCTTTTATGGCTTTTAATGGCGCTAAGTCTATCGTTTAACTCGTGTAGTTGTACAGTTTTTGATTGATCTCCACAGGCGTAAGCCAGCGAACCGCACTTTCGCTTGACTGCAGCTGTTGTCGCTGTAGCAACAGCGGCCGCAGCCACCGCTGTAGCCGAGATACTGGCTCGGCTTCCCGACATACTGAAATTGCGTAATGCCGCCTGATACGCAGCGTAGTTGGCCTCGTCTTCACTGTCTGCCTCGTTGTCTGTCGAATTAGCAGGTGTGCTCGCTATTTGTGCATTACTCAATACATTTCGAACTAACGGGAGGAGTGAGAACTTGCGCGGCTTTGATTGGATTTGCCGTTTAACGCTCTTTTTCCTGCACTTGCGTGGCATCCTTATGTGCCCCAATTTTGCTATCACTGAGTTTTCTTCAATTTGATAGTTATTTTACTGCTTGCAGTTAATAGAATATTAGATAGATTTTCTTTGCGACATTTCTACTTGCACTATATGATGTTTAAATGAAACCACATGCAGAAACGCTGTTACAATCAAGGTAAATTTGAAAATATTTGGCCACCAACGCGACATTTGATCGTGATTTAGGGTATTTTAAATGAAATGTAATTATATGACACTGATTGAATTACTAGTTCACACTCACTACCCGCCTACATTTTCTGGTTGTTTTGACATTTAATATCGATATATATTGGTTTAATTGAAGAAACAAGAATCGCTTCTTGTGTCAGATAAAGATTGTTTTTCGCCTTACACATGGGAAGGCTACTATTAAATATAATAGTGCGCCGTAAGCCTGTTATAGTAATATGGAGTGGTTTATTATACAACGTATTTTTCAAATTTCATTACAATTAAACGATAAGGCTCCACTTGAATTTATACATTATCAGCAATACATAATTACTGACAAAGATAATAAACATCCGGGTGTATTTCCTACACAACATGCTATGTTAGGCATTTTTGTATTCCTCTATCATTTTATTGTTGAATGAGTAAAAGCACTGATTTGTATTTACTTAGAAAATCATATAGTATGCTATTTCCTGACACCGATGACACCCATAAAACACAGAAGAAAAGATTTCAATATAGTCGGAAATGCATAATAATAAAAAAATTAAAACATGCTGTCGAATTTGTAGATAATTTTATGTATGATAAATTCTAACTTATAAAGAATTGTATGAAGAGAGTTTACTAAATCTGTCTTTGAATAGATAAGAGGCAACTTTTTTTATTAATCACGTTGGATCTCGTTTAATTGCCAATTGCCGAAATACTACAAATAAAGTACCGTTTTATTGGTCAAGACCAGTAGGCAATAACATGATTGGTCGTTATAAATATTCGTTGTAAAATTGAGTTATGTTTAAAAAACCAATCAAAAATTGATATTTATAAATATGATAATTACCTCCATGTTTTGCATTCGTCTTCATTTCTTAGAATTAATATTTAAATGAATAGGCATGTTTTTATCCTTTTGCAAAATAGAGTATATTTTTCACTTATATTACAGTTATGAATTTTCTTCCCAAATTTTATCCAACCAGTTATAACTCCAGTTACCGTTTTATAAAGGTAGCGAATTGTTTAAAAAATATAAACAGTTACACAGTGCAATACACACGTATTGAATTAGCATAACCTAATTTTTGAATCTGCCATTGATATTAGAATTTTTTTATGCTTTTACTGACTGCTGCTGGATCGATATCTTATAGCTTCTATCATCATTGTAGTGTAATGAATTGAGCAAACTGTTACTGCATGGGCAATATTATAAATTATCTATTTAAATTAATATTGTGTAATTTACTTAGACAAAAATTCAATTTCATCAACCGCTAACACTCCATGGCGCGTCTGCATCCTTTATTGCTTGCAAACGAAGGCTTCTTCCTTGTTTTTATTAACCACAAATTCTATAGTGTTGTCTACAACGTTATTTATTACAACAATTTGGCTTTCATTTTCGTAGGCCGTTTGCAGACTTCTGCTCATCAAAAGAATTTTGGACACGTAATAAAACACGTTGGTCGAATTGAATTTATTAATACTTTCTTAAAATTTAATGTTATTCATACATGTTTTATATTTAATTTTCCGAATAATTTAAACATTTATTTTATGCCTCCTAAACATGGCCTCGATTTAAAGATAATGAGTACATTGATTTGGATTTAGCACAACGTGGATTTCAACATATTAGAGAGGAAACTAAAATAAGAATTATCTTGCTCTTCTTTTTGCAAACAGTATTTGAATTATTTTAAAACATTCGTCCATAAAAGCGCGTTCTATATAAATTGAAAGAGAGAGAGAGAGAGAGAGAGATAGAGAATGAGATTATATTTCATATATTTGCAGAATTAATGGATCTGGAACTCTCAGGAAATAAATTTCATTAAATGTCAGCTATCGAGCACTAAATCATTCTAAAATGTAATTTTATAGGAATCAGACGGGTTGCTTATTTGTGATTTGATCTCAGTTTTTAAGATAGTGAAACGACCTGGAAATGTGTAAATTACTGAGGCTGAAAGCACGAAATTCATGTGAACATGTGAATATAATTTACGCTCATGCTGAATTTGGTTTAAAATTCTGATCCAATTTGAACTAATGTGTTACCAGTTGCCCGACAACTAATACGCAATTGCACATATATTAATTCATTGTAAGAAATAATATTTAACTATTTTATATTTAGTTGAAATTTGATAACTGATATCGATCAAGGCCAGAGTGTATGGGTTTGCTTGAGTAAAAATTGCTCAGAATTCTTTAAATCAAGTTTGCGAGCTTGAAATAAAAACATCAATCACATTGTATTTAACCAGTCGTCGAACTGACGCGTTTCGACCTTCCATGATCATCATCAGAGCACGACGGCAAACTGACTATCGAGAAAAATATAGCATTGAATATATATGGAAATCAAATGTTCGTAACTGCATAGAAAATGTGCAGCCGACATTTCCAATCACGTTCACTGTATGCGACACTGCTTGAGGTGAGAGCCGCATATCTAAATTTGATTTCCATATATATTCAATGCGGTTTTTATCCTCGATTATTATAATCAAGGTTGCGGTCTTGACATAAACACCTGACCCATTAATTGCTTACATATGTCAGTATAAACTAAGAATTGTATAGTGTAGAAAAGGCAATTCATAAAGTATTTTAAAAAGGCAATTCATCCAGTAGACCGGTTTCGTTTTTATTGGGAACTTATCATGTACTGGCCAGAATTTGCCGCCGACAGGACTCGAAACTGGGCACGTCTGCTTCGGAATCTGGTGCTCTAACCACTGAGCCATCCTACCGCACACTACAATGCACACAATTTTCAGTTATATACTAACTAATGTAACTTGGTTAGTCTATTTTTCCTTTAGGTGCGGCAGGATGGCTCAGTGGTTAGAGCACCAGATTCCGAAGCAGACAAGCCCAGGTTCGTATCCTGTCCGCGGCAAATTCTGGCCAGTACTTGATGAGTTCCCAATAAGGACGAAACCGGTCTACTGGATGAATTGTCTTTCTACACTATACAATTCTTAGTTTATACTGACATATGTAAGTAATAAATGGGTCACGTGTTTATATCAAGACCGCAACCTTGATTATAATAATTGTTATCACCACCCGCGCAACCAATGTTTGTTTAATTATCCTCGATAGTCAGTTTGTAGTCGTACTCTGATGGAAGGTAGTTAGTTCGACGACTGGTTACATATAATGGGATTGGTGTTTACTTTAGCTCGCAAACTTGATTTAAAGAATTGTTACCACCACCCGCGCAATCAATTATTGATAAATTGTATTGAAGTTACTGTTATTCTCAATTTTGTTGAAAATCAGTTTATCTTGAAATCTAAGGGATGGGTACCAATTACCCTTTTGGCAGCCATAGCGTTGGTACGTTTTACAGGCTCCGTATATACAATATATTTTGACTTGGCTTTTAAGATTGCTTTATGGAAGACTTTATATGAATTTTATTCTATTTCTGCTTGAATGCGCATTCGTATATATGATTTTTTCGCCCAATATCGCACATTTCTTGAACAAATATAAAGTAAGTATAGGACGTAGTACCGACTCCTTTGGATGAGTCACTAGTAAGCACTAAACGCATGTGTACATGATATTGTCTTACTGTTCCTATTTAAACTAATTTGTTGCAAGTTACGCAAAATCTCATTAACAATTGCATACTTATTAATTCACTGGTTCCGTTGCAACAGCGCAATTTCTTTTAATAAAAAATAGCATTAAATTTAAGTAATGTATAGCCACAATTATTTTAACCAAAAAAATAACAAATATTAGCCTAAGTTGTCTGAAGAAAGAGCTAAAAATTATTTAAATGTTAAATAAATTATCACATGTCTGAAATGCATGTGCTGAGCGGATATCTAAAAAATGCTTTCGAAAATGAAAACCAAAATATAGACAACAATAAATTTAACACAAATACAGCAGACGTTATAGGCAACAATTTTTGTGTCATTATGAAATATTTTATCGCAAACAAAAAAGTAAATGACGGAAAACTGTCTGTTTATTCTCAAATAGACGGCTTAAGATATTCCTATATTTCACAAAATGTTTCCTATTTTAGCATTGTTTCATCTATCAAATCAGTTTATAAAAGTCATGTGTTGCAATAATTGATAACGTGGTATAAATGTTAATAATTTTGGTAAATATGCACATATGTTGCTCATAGGATTGTTTTGTATTAAATAGTTCCTATTACTAAAGCTAAACGTTATGTGAAAAGTAATTTTTTTGCGAACCTAGCAACACCTAATACATAATTGCATATATATTAGTTCTTCTCCACAAACAGTATCTAACTGTTATATATTGAATTGAATAATGTCACGATTACCGCGAAATGTGATAACTGATAGCTATCAAGGCCAGAGTGTATGGATTTACTGAAGTAACAGATTTTCAGAAATAGTTACAAATCCTGATCGTGGTGAACTATAGTATCTATTTAAATCCATCGTGTTGGTACCATGTACCGACTCGGTAACCATAGTGTTAGTACCATGTACTTTTTCTGCACTATAATTTTGGCATCGGATACTCAAGCAATAGCCACAGAGTTGGTACCATTTACAGATTCGGTATATTTATAATATAGAGTGAGTTATCTTTGAATTCGCTTTATCGAGACTTTATATGATTTAAGCTTCATTACTGCAGGTTTATACATTCGTTCAGGAGATCGTATCGTCCTATTTTCCCAGATTCCTCACCCAAATATATAGAAGTTAAAGGGCGTAGTACCGGCTCCAACTGGCGAGTCGCCAGTAAGTACGAAACTTATGTGCAAGAGATCATACCTTCCGTTCATGCTGTCTTTGGTTTATCCGTCTGTTCATAATTGAAATAATGTGTTAATAGGTTTGCAACACCTAATACATAATTCCATGATGGTCAACAGTGCACGACCGCAAACGAAACAACGAGGATTAGTGCGCGAAGAATATATAAAATAATTAAAATTAAACATATGGCTTTTACCTCTAATAATCTTTAAAACATGGTTTCTAATTAGGAATATCGGCGGCACAATTTCAATGCATTCAGGAACATAAACATATTGTAGATTTCACCGCGTGTATATGAGTTCCACAATTAAGAAACTGCTGTCTGCCGGATATTGCTAACTATTCTTTAAATCAAGTTTGCAAGCTTCAAATGGACACCAAATCAATTGCATCAAACCAGACGTACAATCTTGCAAATTTCTATCATTCACACATACTGACGCGTCTGGACCTTCCATGGTGATCATCAGAGTAGGACCGCCGCAAAATTTCTATAAAGTCACGAACATTAACTTTGTCTAGCGCTCGTCACATATAAGTATGCTACACAATTTATCAATTATTGATTGCGCGGATGTTGAAAACAATTTCTTAAATCAAGCTTACGAGCTGCAAGTAAAAACCAATGTAAGTGTATTTAACCAGTCCTACGGCACAGAAAAACTATCGTTTCTTCATCCCATGATCATCATCAAAATACGACGCCCAAATGTCTAGCGAGGATTAAACCACATTTTAAATATAAAGAGAACAATATAAAATATGCGGCTCTCACATCTAGCTGTCACCTTAAATAATCTCGAATAATTTTTTTATTGACTGGATATGTTGACTGCCCAATTTCAATGCAGTCACGAACATTAACATTCTGCTGCTTTTGCAGCCTAATTATAGGTAATACAGTTAAACTATCATTGTTTGTTTAATGGTACATCAAGTAGTTTGAGCAAGCAGCTTGTCCCTTATTAAGATTAGATAATATGAATCATCAACACTCCATAGCACAAATTGGCTGGAAAACTAAAAGCAATTCAACAAACAAATGAATTAAAATATCAAACAATTGCGTTTTCCATAGTTCGTTCTTTTTAAATAAAGTAAAATCGTGCAATGAAAAAAATAAAATGATAATTCACTTGGATACATTTAAATAAAACTTTCTTACGCGTGTGGGGACAATAATTATTTAAAATTGATAAATACAACATTCACATTGCTGGACGACTAGTTAAATACAATGGGATTGGTGTTTACTTCAAGCTCGCAAACTTTATTTAAAGTATTGTTACCACCACCCACGCAATTAATTATAGTTTAATTTTATAATGATATTTTGGTCAGTGTGATATGTGTAGGCCTGGACTGGCTGATTACTAGAAAAGCAAAGTTCATGAAAATTAAGACTAAAACACAGCTGGAGTGTAGGGGAATGTTTCCCAAGCTGACTACTGAGTTTATAAAAATCACACTCTGAAACAGGCGGCTTTCTAAGTGTTCTTTAAAGCAATGAGCGATTAGAATTACGCACAGCAGAGGCTGTACATGTGAATATAATTAACCCACAGGTAAATAAGCAAAATTGGTTCTTACATTATTTGAACAAAACTGATTAAGTATTTTTGCTTGTGTGGTGTGTGTTTGTAATGTATCCTAGCAGATACACTTCTGGCTTCCTATTTGTTAATCTATAATGTGTGTTCAATCCAATAATATAACATTTATTCAAAAATGTTGTGGTGTTTTAGATGTTACAAACTAGTCGAGGTCCGGCGCAAATTAAATGTCCTTATTTTATATGCCTGCATTATGTACAAATATATAATTCCATATAATATTTGTTTTTAAATTAAATTTCAAAAATATACAAAATTTAATGAACTCACTTTTATACATATCCGAACTTCAAGTAAATGTGTCACTGCTTCTTGAACTCAAATGCAGTGAATTATGAGACACTTCATTTAATTTATAAACAAACTTAATCGGTTTATACCTGTAACTTTGTCTAGTGTGCGGAATGGGTAGATTCAGAGACTAGATGCAAATGTGTACTGATCAAGCCTCAGTCACAGAAAATACTGGTGTATTTGACAGGGTCCCAATACGGCTGAAATTGGTCTACCCGGTAAACTGCTTTTGCTTAATTGGGCAAATGTTTACTGTTTACTGACAAAATGTATATAAATATTTTTGGCTTTAAAGCTTCATTTACTTATAATATACTTGAGTCATGGTGTATGCTATATAGTTGTATATTGGCGCTACTAGTTAAAATTCATATGGTATTAAGACACGTCAAATTGGTTCCACTCCTAAGGAAAGGCTTAATATAAGGTATTTGTTCTTGTACCTATTGTGAGTGGCTCAATTTAGGGACAGTTAATCAGAAGTTAATGTGCTCATGTCGCGGAAGATTCCTGAAATTACCTGATATACTCCAATAGAAGGTAAACTCTGACTACTTGGTGAAACAACTTTGCTAAATTTTAAAGTGGTTTATTCTGGGTATTATATATAATCCAAATTCCTGCCATTAACATCATGAATTAAATATATATATATATATATATATATATATATATATATATATATATATATATATATATATATATATATATAAATATTTTTGTCAGAACAAACTTAATATTGAATCAGTGAGCCAGAGAAATTCATTCAGCATACCGGTTTCATTTAAATGAGAACTCGCAAAGTTATCTTTAAAAATTGTCGTAGGCGGAATTCAAACCAGGGAACATTTGCTTCGGAGACTGGGACTCTATCCACTGCGCCATCTATATATCTATTTTATTTCATAAACTAACTTAAATTTTTGACTAGCATCTGCTTCAGATTGAACTCATTTGGAAACTCCCAAGACCTGTATTTCTATCTGGCCACCCCAAACTGTTACTATATAAAAGACAACTTGACACATGAGGATGCTATTTTGATATATATTTATATATATATATATATATATATATATATATATATAAGAACAAAACAACGTACTCCATGGAATAACATTTATTAATAAATCTTATTTCTACCAGTATCTACAGCCATTGTTCTGGATTCGTTAGTATATATTCGTTCATCCAATCCCACTGTACATTTGTCGTAACCAATCTCCTCTTCGTTGTGCTAGCCTTGTTTTGCGCAATTTAGACCACTACTTTTGCGCAATTTAGACCATTCCTTTTGCGTAACGTCATTTGGTGTGTCATCGCTTTCATTTTAATTGCGTCCGTAATTGATGTATGTGTCGTATTTTGCGAAGCGTTGGCTATTTTTAAAGGCATGTCAGTTATGTCTTTGTTCCAGTCCAATTTAATTTCTTTTTGAATTATTTTCTGCACGTTTAAGCAGGGCTTCAGCTTATTAATTGCAATAGCTTCAAAAGCCAGAAGCATTTTCTCTGTTTTTGCCTTGTAGAGAACTGAAAAATTGTTACTACTAACAGCATGACCTGTGAGTAGTACATGCTCGCAAATTGCTGATTTTTGTGCAGGAGCTGCACCCCTCTTTAATAGTTTTGAGGGAGATGCTGATTTATTCTAGTTTCGAGCCTATTTTTTTGATCTGCCGATGTACTGAGCGTTGCAGGTACATTGAAATTTGTATACAGACAAAGGTGTTGACGTCACACAGAGGCTATCTTTTTCATTTGTGCGCATCAGTTTTGTTGTGTTGAATACCACTGTCACCTGTATTGATGGGAACTGAGCTTTAGTCGCTCGAATTACTTTTCATTTGAAGATTTCCGCTGGAAGATCACCTCCAAAGGGAACACTAAGCGTTACTATCTGGGGAGTTTTGTTTTCTTCCAAATTGGCCTCGATTTTGTTGCGTTGCCTCAAGTTGTATTCGATGAACCAGTCCGGATAGCCATTATTTCTCAACGCTTCGCGAAGCAAATTTAGCTCTACTTCAATGTTGTCCGGTGAACAAATCCTGCGTATTCGTGTGCCCAAATTTATTATTAGATTCCTTTTTGTACGCCCTTGGCACAACACTGATGTAATGGATATATTGTCCAGTCCAGCTTGATTTCTTGTGAACTGACCTTGAGAGAGTACCTTCTTCACCTCTCGTTATTCCTACATCTAGGAAGTACAAATATCCGTCTTTTTCTTCTTCTATTGTAAACTTGATTGCCTGGTCTACCTTGTTTATGTAATGTAGCAGTGAATTTGTATCTTCATCCTTTTCAACGACCATGAAAGTATCGTCAACGTAGCGCACGTAAAAATGAGCTCCATTGATAAATGGTTTTAAACCAGTTGTTTCTAAATGGTGCATGTATATGTCTGCCAATACTGGTCCAAGAGGACTATCAATACCTATGCCGTCAATTTGTCTGTAGAAGACTCCTTGGAATAAAAATTGTACGTTGGATGTGCATAATAGAAGTAGTTCTCTCATGTCGTCCACTTCTATCAGTGTTTCCGCTCCTGATGATCGTATATATTCACATAGGATATTTATAGTTTTATTTACTGGAATGCTAGTAAAGAGTGACTTTATATCGAGGGACACTATTTTCCTCTCTTTCAAATTTAGATCGCGAATTTTTTTTCTACAAATTGAAAGCTATCCTGTACAACGTGGTCTATTCTTCCTTTCATGATAGGCTTTATAATCCGGCATAATAGTCTGGCTGCCTTGTGCTGTGGGGAATTTATCATAGATAAAATGGGCCTGAAAAGCGGAAGTCCTTCATTGTTGGTCATTTTGTGAACCTTGGGCAACCCATATAATATCGGTTGCGTTGAACCTACGGGCTTGGCATGTTTGCATTCTGTAATAAAAGCATTTTTGTGCTCTATGTCGATTTCTTGTTTAGCCTCGACCTTCGAAATAATTCGATTTAGAATCTTCGTTATGGAATTTTCTAATTTTTCCGTAGTGTCGCGTTGTACCTCTTCGCGCTTAAATTTGGATTTGTCATTCAGGATTTGTAACATCGCCTGACTATAGTCCGTATAGTTCATCAACACTACGCCTGTCCCTTTGTCTGGCTTCATGAGTCTGATTTGTTTGTTTCGTTGTAGCTCATTTAGTTCTTCTAGATGCCTTTTGGTGACCAGTTTATTGCCTTTGAATGTGCGCATATATTGGCCATACGCACTTCGCAGGTCCGATTTAAAGAGCGAGATGTCGTATTTTTCATTTGATTTGTGTTCTGTGTCATCTTCAAAGAAGCAATCCATTGATGCCTGCATATGCTATTTTAGTGCGTTGTTGTATATTTAATTAGTTATATTCAGAGGAAAGACTTGATAACTGTAGAGCAAAGAACTATATGCGGAAAGAAAAAAAGACTCGGATAGGTAATTGCTTCTGGTCGACAAACATGATCAAAACACTTGTTAATCGTGTAAATGCAGAAGATAATTTGCCTTCACTGCAAATAATCGAAATATAGATTACATTTATTCATGAATTCAATTTAGACTTAATCCTGTTTTAACATGTATCCACTAATATGGCAAAAGCATGCCTACAAGCTCTACAATTTTCCGGACAATTTTTGCATTACTTAACAAAATTTGATTTAAAAATGATATAATTGGCCATCCAAAACGCAAACCATATTATATAAATTTAATCATAAACGTACTATTTATCTATATTCCACACCATTTTGAATTTCACCATATAGCACGGAGACAAATTTTATCCAAACGTATGTGTATTATTCCGTTATGTTAAAGAAGACGAAATACAACTAAGTGCTGTTTCACATGGGGCATTGAAAGCTCCATGGCAATGGTAGTGCAGAAACAAAGCGATTTTGCTTGCACAGTTCAGGTGAATTTTAAGTGGACAAAATATGTTTCGTCATAGGCGTACGTATAACACCAATTTTATTTCATCCCAACCAGTTCGGCATGTGCTCCGATAAGCGTTAATTCAATCTTCCACTGCCTCTGCATACATATGATAGTTCACAGAAACAATTCCAGTCATACATGAACAAATTTGTTACTAGGTGCGCAGCACCTAATACATAATTCACTATAATTTAGATCTTTGCAACAAACAGTATCTAACTGTTATATTTATTTATAATTGAATGATGTCATGATTACCGCGAAATGTGGTAACTGATATCGATCAAGGCCAGAGTGTATGGAGTTACTTGAGAAAGATGTGTCAGAAATAGTTGTAATTCTCAATTTTGGTGAAATTTAGCATTCATTGTAATCCACAGTTTCGGTAAGATGTACCGACTCGGCAACCACAGTTTTAGTACCATGTAACTTTTTGAATCATAATGTTAGTATCGGTACAGGCACAGTAGCCTTAGTTTAGGTACTTTTTACAAACTCTGTATAGTGAGTTTTTTTTGAAATCGCATTGTCGAAGACTTTATATGAAATTTTTTTCACTAATGCAGGTTTTTACATTCGTATTGGAGATTATAACGTCCTAATTTCCCTTATTCCTCACCCAAATATATTGGTACCATGTTCCGACTCGGAAACCATAGTGTTAGTACCATGTACCTTTCCGGTACAAAAATGTTGGTATCGGTAACTAACACAATAGCCATAGTGTTAGTATCCTTTACAGACTCGGTATATATATTATATAGTGTGAGTTAGCGTTGACGTGGCATTTTCGTAGACTATACGATGTTAGCTTCACTATTATAGGTTTACACATTCGTCTAGATTGTACCGTCCTATTATACCACATTCTTGACCAAAATATATAGTGGGTAAAGGGCGTAATACCAGCTCTTACTGATACGTCGCCAGTAAGTACGAAATGAATTTTCACGAGATTATACTTTCGGTTAATTCTGTCTTTGGTTTACCCTTCTGGTCGTAATTGAACTAATTTGTTACTAAGTGCGCAACACCTAATACATAACTGATATATTAGTTCTCCGCCACAAACATTATCTAAACGTTAGATGCTGTTTGCAGTGGAATCTTGTATTTTACACTAGGTAGTGGTTATTTGGTGGTGGATGTTGTCATAACTATGTCAGCTGCAACATATGAAATAATGCCAATACTGAAAGCAAACTGTCTCTTATACGCTTCACTGCCACTTCTCCTTTTGTGTTGTAAGCCAATCTGCACAGGTTTCTCATCAAGTGTACAATCATTCAGAGCAGGTTAATTCACTAGCTTTTTACCTATATATAAAATGTGGTTGGTAAATGTTAATGATAAGAGATTTACCCAAATTGTCCAACCGACCCAGCAAACAGTCTGGCGAGTATATGCGTAATTTCCTATTAACTAAGATTTCTTCTATCTCAATGAGCAATAGTTATTGAAATACAAATATTGTGCTGTTATTTTTACGGAATTATCCTAACTTCTAAAAGACGGACAGATTTCCCAAGCTAAACACAAATAACTGAGACTGGTTCGAGCGGAAAATCCAAGAATATACGCCTTACCAAAGAAGCATAACCATGGCGTTCAGCTGAGAGTATTTGTTCTAATTAAAAATGCGCAAACGCATGCATTTTCACAAAGTTTGGCTAACATTTTAAAACCCATTAGAAATAAACCGTCCATTGAATTTATTATAATCAAGGTTGCGATCTTGATATGACCACCTGACCCATTAATTACTTACATAAGTCAGTATAAACTAAGAATTGTATAGTGCAGAAATGGCAATTCATCCAGTAGACCGGTTTCGTCCTTAATGGGAACTCGTCATGTACTGGCCAGAATTTGCCGCGGAAAGGGGCTCGAACATTGGCACGTCTGCTTCAGATTCTGGTGTCCTAACCACTGAGCCACCCTGCCTCTCACTACACTACACACAATTTTCAGTTATATACTTACTAATGTAACTTGCTTAGTCTATTTTACCTTTAGGTGGAGCTCAAAAAGCCTCCATTTAAACCCAAAGTTCCAACTAACCATCCCCTATCTGTCAATACTGAACAGGCACTACACTACATGCGGAGTGGTATTCAAATGATCATTTATATAATTAAACGAATATTGGTTGCGCGGGCGGTGATAATAATTATTTAAATCAAGGTTGCTGTATTGATATTAGCACCAGACCCATTAATTACTTGAATATGTCAGTATAAACTAATAAGTGTATAGTATTGAATAGGCAATTCATCCAGTAGACCAATTCCGTCCTTAATGGTAACTCATCTCGTACTGGTCAGTATTTGCTCTAGACTGGGCTCGAACCTAGGCGCATCAGCTTCGGAATCTGGTACTCTAACCACTGAGCCACCCTGTCGCACTAGAATTTGTTGCAAAAGTTGACAAATTGATCATTAAGATTCATAGTATTTCCTCGTTTGATGTTCGTTCCTTTAAAGGTAAACATTAAGAGTGGATGTTCTTATAGCCGGATGTTTTGACAAAATTTTAAATTAAGTTAAACTCAGATGAAGAGTTTATTATATTTATGTTATAAAGATATTAAGTTGTTTTTAATGGTCAATCATACAGACAGAAATATTGTCTAGGAATGGGTTCTGCTGCGGCCACCAACACGGCCAAAATAATTATTTTCCTGTCGTGTGCATGCCAGAGAACTGGTTAATAAATTCATAGATTGGCATCGAAATATTAGATTTAAAATTGAAAATGAACAGAATGACACTCTAGCATTTCTTGGTGTGTTGCTCAAACGTAGAACTAATGGCAGACCTCGTAGATCGGTACATCATACGAAAACTAGGAAAACGCAACATTTGTATTTAAATAGTTACTGTCAATTGAAATGTAAAAAAGGCTTAGTTTCGACGCCGTGTAATAGGACATTACGCGTATGTTCACCAGACTGTTTGCAAACCGAGTTGGATGTTGTGCGGAACACTCATATCAGTAACCGTTACCCACTACATTTTAGGCATATGTATAAACCCGAGAATATATTAAATTCCGCTATGTTTTTTTGTACTGCTCATAAGAAACTTTGTATACGCACTTACAATACAAAAGTGAAGAGGCAATGAAGCGCATTAGAGCTAGATTATTTTGCTTTGGCTTTTACATATTTTTTTCTGCTGACTTAGTTATGACAAAATCCACCACCAAACCTCCTCTACCTAGTATGAAAAATAGGATTAAACTGCTAGCTGCTTCTAACGTTACCTATAATTGTAATTGTTCCCGTAAACATTCATATGTCGGCAGATGCAGTAGAAAATTGATTTCACGCTTGTCGGAACGCACGTCAACCTGGTTGGTGCAGAATAAGATTGGTGTCGCACAAACGTCTATAACGAAACAATTTTCGCCCTGTTAATATTGCGACATTCCAACGAAGCGCTTTTTAATTATAACAAAAACTAGGTGTGTAATGATAGGCTTTCTGTCTAGAAGCGGTTTCAATAAATCGATGCTGTCCAGAAATGTTCGAGCAAAAACAATTTGTTCATGCACTGGTCTTATAATGGGGCTTTCGCAGCCACATGTAAAACTGCGCTACGTTAGGTTTTCTCTTTTTAAACATGTTGGACTACAAGATATACATGGGTTGACTTATTTAATGGGGACTTATTTTTTTATCTAAACATATTTTATCAACACTTTTAAACGTTTGGCAGACAGCGAAGATCAAGAGTACAAAAAATCTGCAGCATTATATCCTTATCTTAATTATATGTGTTCTTTATTGAAATTATTTCGTAAGCAGTGTGGGTAGCCGATGACCATGACTGTTTTTTTATATTATTCAGTTGATTTTTTCCAATACTATTGCGTAAAAGAGTTTTCAAGATGAGTGAGAAGTGTTATTAAACAAACCCGATTTACGGTGGAGTATATGGCAGTCTATAATTTGATCGAACTTTGCGATTTTTTACCATTATTTCGTAAATTACGTAATGACCTATTTTAAATGAAAAATCTGTTTTTATGTTAAATCCTAATGGGATATGCATTATTGCGCAAGTTAAAGTTTATGGAAATTTCAGATTTTCATAAACTAAATAATTATTTTATTTACTGCTTCAAAGAAAAGTCTAATTTTAGTGAGAAAAGAACGTCGTACAGACGTATCGTTTTGGAATTTATCAATAAAGTCAAAATGAAATTCTATTGAAATTCAAAATTTCACTCCATTATTAGATAGAAAACTACAAGTTTAATTTTAATTTTGTAGCAGCATAAATACTATTTGAAAGCCTATTTAAGAAGTTAAACTCAAAGAATTAAGGCTTTATCTGTTTCATCAAATAGGAGAATTTAATATGCACAGCACAAGTAAAACTACACTCCGTGGAAAATTTGGGGATTTCTTAATTTCTTCTACGTGGTTGCACACTTTTTATTAACGCGTAATTAAATAATCATCGTGTACGCGGACTCTGATTACAATTATGTAAAGCAGAGTTGCGGCTCTGATGTAGAAATCAATCCCATTAAACATATGTTTGTCAATATAATCTAAGAAACGTAGACTGCAGAAACGGTAATTCATCAAGTAGACTGGTTACGTCCTTATTGTGAACTCCTCAAGTACTGCCTGTATTTGTCGCGGACAGGGTCTAAACTTGGCAAGTTTTGCCCTGTGAACTCTGATTCCTGGTGCGGAATTATCCTGCCACACGATACACACATTTGTCAGCTATATACCAACTTCTGTTTTCAGTTAGCCCGTTTTTTCATGTGAAGCTTTCATGGCATATCTTTATGCATAAATTTGCTGCTAGCCAAACTCAGACTCTCATTATAGAACAAACACCACCCTATTTGGGGTAATGGTATTCAAATGAACATTTATAAAATTAACTGATTGTTTATTGTGTGTGCTGCTATAGCAATTATTTAAATCAACTTTGCAAGCTTGGTTTAGACATCAATCCTATTTATCAGAATAAACTAAGCAACGTAGAAATTAGAAAAATTTAATTCCTCCATCGAACCTGAGCAGATCTAATTTGGATTCTGTGACTAACCGCTTAGAGACCCTGTCTTACGCTGCGAAAGTTTTTCAGCTATATACTAACTCGTGTTTTTGGCTTGCCTCTACTTCAGCTTGAGCATATATGGCAACTATTTAAACATAAAGTCATTGTAGAACATACGCAACGCTGCCTGGTTAGTACCCGGAGAGTTTCTAATGAGTACGAAGCCAATCCTTTAGATGAATTGCATCTTATGCATTAGACGAATCTTAGTTTAACGGGACTTGTTTTTATATCAAGCTCACATACGTCGTTTAAATATTTTTTTCCCTACCGGACATGATATGATATTTTATTTCAATACTTCCTCCTAGGTGGTGTGGTGTCTGCACTCTAATGACAGATTAGGGTTGGCTGGATGGAAATTTAGGTCTAAAGAGATGCCATATAGTCTGCGCATAAAGGAAAGGTTAACCGAGGAAAAATCGTTAATATATAACAAAAAAATACGTGTAGCGCGCAGTAGGGTGGCCTAGTGGTCAGAATAGCAGACGCCAAATCGAATATGTCCATGTTGGCGTCTTGTCCGCCGGAAGTACTGGGCAGCACTTGAAGAGTTCTGAATAAAGCCGAAACCGACCAACGTAACAAAACTACTGCCAGCTGCAACGCACTGACGTGTTTCGTCCTTCCATGATCATCATCAGAGTACGACGGCAAACTGACTATCGAGGATCAACCGCATTGAATATATATGGAAATCAATTTTAGATATGCGGCTCTCAACTCTAACAGTCTCGCATACATTGAACTTGACTGGAAATGTAAGCTGCACAATTTCTATACAGTCACGAACATTAACTGTTTGTAGCTTTCGTCACATATACGAGTAAAGGCAATGCAATTTAAAAATAATTGATTGTGCAGGTGGTGTAAACAGCCGAGATTTCCAGTCAAGTTCAGTGTATGCGAGACTGCTAGAGGTGGGAGCCGCATATCTAAATTTGATTTCCATATATATTCAATGTGGTTTGATCCTCGACAGTCCATTTGCCGTCGTACTCTGATGACGATCGTGGAAGTTCGAAACGCGTCAGTGCGTTGCAGTTGGCGGTAGTTTTGTAATGTTGCTCGACGACTGATTAAATACAATTAGGTAGGTGTTTACTTTAAGCTCGTAAACTTTATTTAAGGAATTGTTACCACCACCCGCGCAATCAATTATTGTTAAATGCGAAACCGATCTACTTGATGACTTTCCTTTTCAGTTCTACACGATGCTTAGTTTACACCGATAGTTGTATGTTTAATTGGAATTGAGTTTATATCAAAAACACAACCCTGATTGAAATAAGTATCGGTGAAAGTTTAACAATGAAATATTAAATTTTATTAATTCATTAAATTCCATATTGCTTACTGGTGACTTAAATGTCCAAATTGAATGGATTTCATCTAATCTTTTAATAAATTTACAGCAAATGCTAACTAAAATGATGCTCATTTAATAAACGTTTGTGGATGCTGCTTAGTATTTCAATGTAAATAAAGTTTCTAAATAAGTCATATGTGGGATTCAGTCATATGGGATAGCATAATGAATAATTTTTGAAAGTTATTCTTGTCCATTATCCAATTTATTTATTTGAACAACTATAATAAACAATCTTGTGCATATTTTACATGAAAGATTGCTATTCCTAATATGAAGCAGTTATTCTATTTGTTTTTTAACTTCACAGCGGAAAATTCAACTTCTAAAGCTTAAATGTCAAAATAATGAATGCATCAACCATTGAAAATATGCTTATAATTGTCATGCACGGACGTAAACTTGTCAGGTTTTCATTCGCCTTTTTACTGTTTTCTGGCATTGTTAAGTAATTACCTGTCAAGCAAGAAATAAATTTGCTCAAACCTGCATGGGTAACAATATACATACACACCGCATTTGCACATGTGCATAGTTTTTGGTTGTCCTACAGATCCAAAATAAGGACATGTGCTCAGCGAAACAGAATACTATTTCATTGTAAATGATTTTCATCCAGCAACCGTACGTAAAATTAACATCCGATGAAGACCAAATTTGCTTCATCAGTGTCAAGATAATGAACACATCATAGTCTTCGTTCAGTGTGATTTGTCAACACAATTTGATCTATAGAGCTATTTGTAATATCAGCACCATGCCAGTTCTGCAGTAGTAGATTAGATGACCTACGTTTATTAATTGCGTTGATAATATCCTTTTTCTTTTCCTTTTCCTATGCCCCTGTCCTTACACTTCGACCACGAACCACCCTTATTCCAACTCGACGATTTTCCTTTTTTCCAACCTCTGTTTTCGCCCTTCCAATTAGACGGAGCAACTGCCAATATTGTGTCCGTAGCTTTTGTGGTGCCTATTTCAATTGTCACCGTCTCTCTGGCAGCCCCAACGAAAAAGAACAGGATTAAAAGCTGAGCACGATACTTCGTGTTCGTAATTATTGAATATATATAGATTTTGAGCCTATTTTATATTGCTCCATTTGTCACTGTGTCATTTTCGTATATTAATCTCGGATTACGTAGTTTAGTGAGATTGTATGGCTTAATGAATATTATTTTTAACCAAATTTTTGTGTTAAACAATATTAATGATGAAAATTATGACAACGCGTACCGGTAGCACAGCTTTGGGATTAAAGACAAGAATTAGTTCTTCACTTGTATGGCCTTAATTTATTTAGATTTGTGAATTTTATTGAACTCGTTTTTAGTCAATAATTGAGAACTTACCAAAAATTACCTAAGTAATTATTGTCAAATAGAACCTTTAAATATTATCAATGTTGAAGAGATTTACATTTTGTACAGTCCGATACAGATGGCAAACATAAAAACTATTCTCGTTACACTTTAAGAGGTATAAGTAAATGCAGTAACATAACTGCATTAATAAACGCTCTACTGAGGAATTTCTTCTGCGCAGCAGTATTGCTAATTTTCAGTTTGTAATTAAATAGTTACATTATAACATAACCTATTTGATTTTCTCCTATGTTGAAGGAAAATCATTCATCATACTACCTGGTGTGTGCATGTAACATATAATTTTAATAAAATTAGTTTCAGCTGTTGCTTGCACTAGTTAACAACGAAATATTAATGCATTAACGCAGCAATACGTGTTTCTTTTTGTAAATTGCGCTTTGATGCAGAATAACGAATAAGGTTTTTTAATGCGGAATACATTAGGAATACACGTTAATTTATTGCAAAATCGGTAAGCTCAATTGCAATAAATTTACAAAATATTTAATACGAGCAATTTATTATTACCTTTTAAAAATGCCAAATTGAAGTGACTGTTTTTTGATAACATGTCAAAATTTATTGGAAAAATGTATATTATTCAATTACTGATCGTCAGGAAAATGGACTAAAATGTAGAAATTCAGTGCAGAAATACAATTTAATTTCTACCCTACAGAAAGCGCACAATTGCATTTTTTGTTTTTAAAATCCTTTCTGAAAATAAAGTATCGACGTATGCATTATTTTAGTAAATGATTCATAAACTGTTTCTGTTGAAGGATTAATTGCATATTAATATATGTCTAATAATTCATACTTATGCAAAAACACAAAAAATATTACGTTTACCAGTAGAAATTGCAACTAAATTTACACTGCCTTGCACGATCATACGAATTTGTCCACCAAAACTTACATCGTATCATCTCGTTTTTTTAACCGGGATTACAGACAAACCACAGTTGGAAGTTTGTTTGTTGGCAAAATTTTCCGTTATTTGTGCAGGAGTCTGACCCATGACACTTCTGATCATTTCTCTTCTTGTTGATACTCATAAAAACAATGTTGTTTTCAGGAAGGCAGTATCTATTTCAAAATATTTCATTGGATTTTTCTGGCATTTTGCTTGCCATTTCTTAAACCCTCTATGTGCATAAGCACTCCGTAAGACAAAAAATTTTTCATTAGGATTTGTGCTGCAATATGGCTTAAAGCTAATTATAAAGAGGAGATTACCCATTAATCTTGTGTTATACTTATTATTAAAAGAACTGTTCATATAAACACAAAAAGATTTAATTTACTTGATTAAACAATATTTAAACTAAACTTCCTTTGTATTTATTTGAAAAATTTCTTCCAAAATGGTAGTAATGCCCACTGCAGACTCCTAATGTATTTTTTCTAACTTAGAAATCCCATCTTATTGTCTTACTTAAAGGACTTCAAAAATAAGATTTCTGCATTAATTTAATATGCAAAAGTAATGTTTTAATGATGATGCCAAATTTTTAATTTATTAAGTAGTTTCGCTACAATAGTTTTGTTCTCATACGTTAAAAATTTATTACCTTCATATCAACAACGCATTTTGGAGGTTCGTTTAGAGTTAATAAGAAAAAAATTCTTTAAATAAGATTTTTACAAACATAAATTTTCTGAAATGTCTTTTATTGAAATGGGTGAGGAACGAAGAATTGCCGTAAAAGTAAATTTTAAGGGATATATAAAAAGTTTCTGAGAGAAGCGTCCCTTGTTAATTTCTATGCGTAATCTTTCGTTTGAAATTAATTTGTTCGATTAAGAAAAATAGAAAATTTTACCTCGTACTTAAGATCTCTTGTCGCGACTAGCCGATGTTACAATTTGAATATTTTCACCTATAAAGCTTGAAACGAAACAGATAAGGAAATTGAAATTAATTAATCTTATGAGGTGATTGTAGCAGAGAAAACGCTTCTTACATTTGTAGATTGGATTGTTCCATTTAAGCTGATGACAGACGCATCTCATGGTGACATAAAGATAACATGTTTTTTCCACTTGCTTCTGTTCCTAAAACTCACGTTTATTCAATAACTGCTTGTTTTTCTTACATCAGTTCTTTTTTTCAAACCATCATCATGATATTCAGTTTTTAAATACGGAAAATATATATTACGAGATATGTGGTTTTAAACACATATACGGTACGTTTATGCTTCATCTTATCAACCGATGGGTTGGAGAAAAGAACAAAAGAATTAAATTGGCTTGAATAGAGAAGAACAGTATACATAAATAGTCCACCGAACATTAATTGGATAAGAAACCTAATGTAACTAATTTTTTTATGCATCATGCAATACACAATGATAATGCGCTTGCACAACTAACGTTGTTTTGATTGTACAGATCTGAACAATGTCTGATTAGGGCAAAACACCCCAAATAAAGAAGTGTGGAAGAAGTTAAATCCTACACTTTATGCTAAATAACATTGACTGATAAATTTAAACCACTATGGCTGATTGTAAAGGATTTTATTTTAAAAGATTTTTTGCTTTTTATTTTCCAGAACTTTTTTTGTTTAAATACTTGATTTTGAATCGTGCGCAATTTTCAGTTTTTTCGGGTATCTCGCTCCTTGACTGGTATTGTAATTTTGGTCTGCTGCATTTTAACATTTTCTCTAGGAAACGATTACATCATCATCAAATATATTATTCCATTAATTGCCTTTTTTCTGATATAATATAATAGTGAAGGTAACGCCTTGGAACAGGTATATTTGATTTCATCTGTTGTTCACGTATATTTCTTTCCAGATTATTTGTTTGGGGATATACCGCTTTCCTACGTACGCATTCCGATTGCCTAACATTAAGTGTCGAGTTAATTGTTATACCATATAGATATGGAGACAGATCTTAAATTTGAGGACACAAGTAGTTAGTGCAGGACATTGCGGAAGTGAACTTAGGAGACACAAATAGTAATATAAGCCTATCAGACTCTACTGAGAATTTTAGGACTTCAAGCGATCTGGCATCTATGGGGCTTTCAGACTCGAATAGGTTAGGGGCCTCAACAGAAGTACACACCTTGCCCTAATTGAAATAGAAATTATTATTATTAGGCTATGTAATACTTCTCATTCTACAAGCTATATTTGATTATGGTACATGTCGAAACAAATTTATTCTGTACAAAAAAAGTTTGTATGTGCTCCGACATGCATAAATTTTATCTTCAACTGCATCGGCAAATTAAAATTGCCCACGTGTACTATTCCTATTGTAGCTAAAATTAGGTACAGATTTCAACGGAATTTTATCTTTCACACCAGACAGATAATTTTTGGTGCTTGATGTAATCAAAACCAAGTCAGCTGTAAAATTCCAAATTAGAATGCAATCTGTCTTTGATATACTTCGTTGCCTTTTTACATTTACATTGTTAGCAAACAATTATTGCTATCTTATCCACGCAACAACGATTCACTATGGGGTTTTAATATAATTAGATTTATACTTACCTATATTTATCTTTATTAAACCCGTGTTTAAAGATGGTTTAATAGTTAAAAATCAAGTTTATATTCACCCACAATATAAATGTGAAGTAACAATCAATTGAGTAAAAGACAGTATCGTTTCATTTTAGCATTCACATATATTCCAACTGACTTAGCTTGTATTATATCTATCGCTAAAGTTCTCTATTTAGTGTAGAAACAAGGTTTAACTTCCATCTGCTTATCGTTTAGGCACACATAATGGACGTTTTAAATCAAGCTTGCTGAAGCGCATAACATCAATGTGTATAAAATGTGAATTGTTTAGTATGTATTTATTTTTACCTGTCAAAAATTAAACATTCAAAAAACCGCTTTTCAAATTTAATTTAGGCTAGTTGTGGGAGTGTGCTTTCCTATATGGAGGCTATTCCGAAAAATAGACTGTAGCAATAACCACCTTTGAGACCGAGAACGCACAAATGGTCCTATCTAGGGCTTTCATGAATTCAAAAGAAATTCCTCACAGAAGCGCACATATCACGATGAAACTTTCAGAAATGATGGAAGCAGCCTTGGAGACGCAGAACTGTACCTAAAAAAGTTTTTTTAAAATTTTTGTTTTACTAAATCTATGCGCGTTATACGAGCAAAATCCAACATATAATTAAGTAAAAATAAAGCATTTGTGTAAAAATACACAAGATAGCTTTTGACGGATTGGAAAAAATGTTAAGAGAATGCAGAAAAGTGATAATTAAGTCTCGGATGGATGACCCACTAATTATAAGTTCTGAGGGAATCTGCATAAACTATCCAACCAGTATAGGCTAAGTCAAAAATGGCGACCGCGTCCAGAAAGAAGCACACATAAATATGCCGGTGTTTTCATCCGAGTCGACGAGCTTTTTCGACTTTCATCAGAATTTAAGCTAATTCTTGCCCCTTGAATTTGGAAAGGCCTTAGTTTTAGTTCGGAATAATTTTCATTAGAAAAACCTATTGTGCGCGTGGCTGTCCAGGAATTAGTTGAGCGGATAATTGCAGTCCTGTCTACTTTAAGTTTGAAGAATATAAAAGAGGAGTGCTGGGTCACTTCAAGCCAGGCCTCAGGATGTGCTTTCAGAATTGTACAGAATGAAACCTTTACTCTGTGAGATGCCAAATGATACCATGGCTCGCATCGAGCGGTGGTTCTCGAAGCTAACTGAGGCATCATACCACTGCTGCTATATCTCACCAGCTATAGCGCAATATCTGGCGACCAGGGAGGTCTGGAAGACACAATTCAGATTCCTTAAAATTTGGTTATGATGACCAACAAATTGGCAGCTGCGACTCTACACATGGGTCCTGTTTTAACGTCCGTTAGGAGCAACATACCTTATTGGAATTATTCGCGGCATAATCAGCAAGTCCGTGGCAGACTGCCAAAGCCAGTGGCTTGGAAGGAAAGCCAATAAGTAAAGACACTAGCTTTGACCAATAAATCGGCTAAGGAGAAGCAAAACCAGTATAGTGCTCCAAGAGAAAGGCCAATTCAATGGGAAAATAGGGCCCACCAAATCACCAATATGGATATTCGAGATCATGCCCAAATTTTAAATCCTTTAGAGGCTAAGATTTGAAGAACGAGAGTAGACAAGCAGAGAAACCTAAAGAGTGCTCAGAATTAGGTGGCCTTTGAAGTAAAAGAAGCATGGGAAACGTAGCCACATGTAAGGATTTAAAAAAAATTACACTTCTAGAACTCGCCAACGCATAACCAATAATAATGCAATTGGGTACCGGAGCTGATGTTTCGGTATTACTGATGACTTGGCGGTTAAACAACGTAGAACATACGAAAGAAAATATGTATCAGGCATCGGGAGTGTCGATGGTGGCTGCGGATGAATAGGAAACAAAATTATTGATAAATGAAAATATCTATCATATGTAGTTTGTTTTGTCGAATGCTCAAACGTCCTTATAGGGATTTCATTTCTTTGGACAATGGATTAAAACGACAGATTGTTAAAATAAACGTACATGCCTCTCCAGGCCGGAACGCTTGAACTGCATAAATTCGATATGTACCACTAAGCTGCAAAAGGAGACCAGTTGTCTGCCCGGTTTTTGGAAAGAGTTTCAAAGCCAATACAACACTATATTCCAACTTCCTAATGGCAGCGGTTGTCCAGGGCCGACTGTCGACCGCATTAAACTACGGCTAGAATTAAATTTATGTTACGCACCACTAAAAGTATATGTTGCAACTTCAAAGAAATTAGCCGCACCAACTCGAGCAACAGAAAAGGTGCTATAGGCCGACGTCCCTGAACCATCATCATCTGTTTTTTGAGCCCCCATGGTTTACTTTGCAAAAAAGATGGTTCGCTTCGATCTTGGCTGATTTCCGGAAATTAAACTTGGTGACTAAACCTGACCCGTATCTCATGCTAGCTCTAAATAAACTGTTCATGCAGCTAGCTGGAGGCAGAGGGTTTGCCGTGCCTGATCTTAAACAGGGTTTTTGACAAATTGGTGTTCGGCCCAAAGACCGTTAGAAGTTAGCAGTGCAGGTACACCAATGTCATTTCCAATTCACTCTGGTACGATTTGGTCTTCAGAACGCACCGAAAGGTTTCCAAATATAGATGAACTCTTTCGTGTCCGACTTACCCTGTACAACAGCTTACGTTGACGATGTTATTATATGGGCCACTACTGAACACGAATTACGTATTAGGCTGCAGAAGATGTTGTCCAAAGCCGTAGAATGGCGATTACATTTTAATCCAGAAAAAGTTCAGATAGGTCGGCAAGTGCGGTTCCTGGGTCACTCAGTCTTAGCGGAGGGATGTATGCCATTAGATTCGAATGTACAGCCTATCAAGGACTATTCGGTTCCTACTACTAGAAAACTATTGCGTCGATTTATTGGTATGGTGAATTTCTATAGACCATATCTCGCAGGGATGGTGGTTACGCAACAACCCTTGTCTAAGTTAACTAGTGCCAAGATATCGTTTCGTTGGATAGAAGAGGCACAATAAGCATTTATCCTTTGCTAACAGAAATTAATGGACGCAACTATTTTGAATTTCCTGTAGGTAGTATGTCAATTGTTACAGACGTTTCAGATTTTAGCATAGGAGCTGTGTTACAAGCGAAAGAACGTCCAGCTCAATATATAAGTCGTGCACTCAGTAGGGCAGAACAAAACTTTTCCGTCACAGAAAAGGAACCACTGGCCGTACAATGGGCACTACGAAAGTTTAGGTATTTTGTCATCGGTGGACATATAGACGTCTTTACCGATCATAAAGCACTAGTGCATTGGCGATCACTAGGTATTGAGAAGAAACGAGTACACCGAGCGATTGAAGAGCTCGAGGAATACGATGTATCAATTCATCATAGAGCCAGTATCGAGAATGCGGCAGCCGATGCGCTCAGCAGAATTTCTGCTGTGCGAATTTTGCCAAATATCAATGTTTCTGAAGAACAGATAAGTGATGCCACAGCGGTTATTGTGAACGACGTTGAAGCCTTCAGATACAAGGGACGAATCCGCACCTAGCCTATAAGAAAAACGCGACGCATACTTCGAAATGGAGATAAATCAGATCTATGCCAAATGGAAAGCGCTAAGCGACAACCCGAGAAAGCTAGTCGCGTAGATTCAACAAATTCTGAAGGAATCCGCATAAATGGCTGGCTAGTATTGATGAAGTTGACATAGACATTGTTCAGAACTGCGAACAAAGAAAATTATTATTTGTGCCCTGTCAATACCATGAGGCTTTTCAAGCTCCTTTCTAATATTTGTTGTTATTTTCTTCTCATTTAAAATTACTGAACCACATTTGTTAAGATTTTTTCGTTTTAAACATATTTTTGTTTTGTTCAAAATTAATTAATGCATATTTTTTCTGCAGCAAATCAGTAGATAAAATTAAGAAAAAGCGCTCTTGTGCAATATTTAATTTTTAAAAAAAATTCACATCTGTATATATGTGTTATATGGGTTAACTATCTAAAGATATTACAAGCATTTCCGGTCAATTTGATAAAATCATTATAATAGTCACATGTTTTTGTTATTGACGAGACATGATGCACAAGTTTTAACACTCGAAACCACTTTTGATAAGCGAACTCACAGGTTATTAATTGATTTGAATAAGATTTCGTCATACAGCATATCACCGGTTCGGACTATGTTGTTGCTGTTGAAATAACCAACCCACAATTGGATGGGATGTTACGAAATAATCATCAAGAAACACTATCTAAACGAACAGGAAAGGACGAAGACATCAGGCCACCGGGCTTCCATTGGTGAGTTGGTGAAGAGGAAGATGTGGAAACTTATTCAAATATTGTAACATAATGACAACATTATAAATGAAAGCCTTCAATAATTGCAATCGAGGCGATTCTGAACAAACAGAAAAAAATTAAACACTACTGAACGCGGAGACAAAACCGGAATTACATTCGAAAATTTTCGTGGAGAGTATTTCACCACACTGGTCTCAATGGATGCTGAAAATAAAACGTAAAGCTTATTTGCCAGTGCCTTTAAATCTCCCCAGGGAAACGGTGGAAATACTATCTAATTTCCCCAGAAAGCCAATGTCCACCCTGCGTTTCACCCTATTATCGCGAGGTAGGCTTCTATATATTCAAATAAATGTTTTATACTTATCTCAAAATGAATTATGAAGAATGGGGCAAGTTATCATCGTCATGGTCAGTAAACCATTTGACGTAATATGGAATCGACTTGAGACTGTAGATATCAATAAAATGCATTTTGTGCAGGATTGCACAATATGTAGTTCCATGTAGAACAACAGTCGGAAATAGTCCACAATTTCTTGCTGAGTTGTTTAGTTTTTGATCAAAGCATAAGGAAAAGAAATTTTTCGGTGTAAAGCAAAGAAATCCTATTCTGATTACCGCATAAAAAGACCACATTGAAATTGTGGGAAGCTTTCAGTGCTGCGGACGAACAGGGTTGTCTGGTGAGTCAATCGATAGTTTTTTCGTCAATACAATAATCTGAAGACATCGAAAGCAAAATTCATGATTTTTTAAACCTGTTTGTCTTCTAAATGATACATTTTTGAGAATGAAAAGTCGCGTCGATCAATATTGATGCTACGTTAGACAAACCTGTTTGCTAACCTTGGATATTAAGATAATAATACTTGATCTGCAGGCCCAACGTTTTCCTTAGTCTCGTTAACGCATTAAACTTGCAAATTATTCATGTCTCACCGGAACAAGAGAGAGTTCATATTTTGAAACTGTTAACATTGAGAAAAATGGCCTTAGCTGCATATGATAATTATCTGCGTTTAAAATCATTCAATCGTTAATTTGTGTGTGTACGGGCATAAATCAGGTTTCTAATAATTAATTCATCTATCACAAAATGTGGTAAAATGTGCTTTAGCTTACAATCGTCGCAAGATCGAATTTGTGCATTTCATCTGATTTATTTTAAGACAAAAATGGGTATTAAAAATGTTTTGAAAATATTTTCGGAAAGCATCTGTCTACGCATCAAGACCGGTTGACCAAACATGTTTAGAATTAAAGCTGTTGTGTTTTTAACTTTTATGCACAATTTCAGGTCTGTAAATTGTGCTTTGCTAAATTGACATCTGACAACATTGGACATTACTTTACTTTAGTAACAACCGTAAATTGATTAAAATTTGATCCACCTATCCTTTTATCTATATTTTGACCGAAAAACGTTCTCTTTATGATCTAGTTTTTACTTTTTGTAGCTGTTTATAACCTGTTTACTTTTCTTTGAACTTGCATATTTGGTAGTTTTCTAAAACTTTGTCTTTATTTTTACAAGACCTTTGGATGAAGGATCAATAAAGAGACAGTATAATTCTTGTTGTGGATAACTAAATTTTACGCATTTATGTATGACATCGGATGTAGCAGTTATTTTAAGCAATGTTCAAAATAACCGTCTTATCTAGAAATGTTATATTATTTGGTATTTCTTCTGCCAAGTTAATCATTTTAATAGCTTCTCCTCGTACCAGTTATACCTCAGCAAATTAAGAATTCGTATAATTGCTCTGTAGTCTTGATACTTAAATGATTTCTTTAACAATCTCCTGCGTCTTACATTGTTTCAACCTTCCACGTCATCTAGCTAATTCTTTGGTATTTATCTCAGTCCCAAAGAAAGCCAATTATGCCATTTTGGCCTCAAAAGTTGCCACTGTATTAATAGTTAGAGTCACAGCGAGGCGTATGCCGGATATGTTGATTAAAACGGCGTTCTGCTATGCGTCCACTTTTTACAGTTCATATTCCCATCATTGACAATTTGCGTCGATCTGGTTCACACTTAGTAACGGTAAATTTTCCTCCGTTTGACAGGTGGGTGCGCTTAGTTCGTCATTGTTTCTAATTGACAAACACGGCTTTTGTTGGTTAATATGAGCGCTTTCGCCTACAAGATATATTGCAATGACCATGGGCCTGTAACATTTACGTGTACTTCAAAGACCATGGACTTGCAAGTAAAGAGCCGAAAACTATTTTTATCCACCACTTGTACATTCTGATTTCTAAAGCATACGTTTACGCTCACACAAGGGGTATCCTATCTATCAAATCAAGACTGTGGCCATTCATAATCTATTGTTGCAAGCGTAACTTTTAATTCAGATTGGAGTCTGAAATAACTGGTAGACTGAGATTTAAACGCTAGCAGATGTTTTTCTACCGCCTACTGGCCTTAATCGCCATTATTGCTTGCCAAAGTGGGGTCAGTCAATTAAGTGTATTTCCTCAGTTTCCACAGGAAATCAGTCAACAAAACGAGCATTATGATTTTGTAATTTCTTCGGCTAAGTTATTAATTTGACTTGCTACCATTTGCACCAGCTGTACTACACTTTGCGACAACGTTTATTAATTTTGTACAAGAAATAGATATTCGCTTGTATAAAGCGTGCAAAATAGTAAAAGAATAAATTATTCCTTATTTATTTTTATTTTTTTCTCATGCTCGACTACTCCCCCCATTTCTACATCATTCATCATCTCGTTCGAGGTAATCCTTTGGAAGTTATGTAGGAATTAATTAGAGCACATTTTTTGTTAGATTCCTCAAAGGGAACACAACAATACGGCAAACAAACTGATATTAATTATCAAATATACAATGGATTTTAGGTTCAACGGAGCTTCTACAGATGATTCTCCAGTTCATTGAAAACGTTTTATTACATGCGATTACAATATTTTTTCGTAGTGACTCGTGTACTCGCTTAATTATCTCATTCACTATTATTTCTTACTAGATATGCCGTATGTAGAATATAACTGTAAGCGTTTTGTTTCTATTAAATTATTTATTTTGACTCGTTGTGACATTATTTTGAGCTTTACTCTCTATTCAGACAGATAAACACTGTTGAAAACTAAACTGTTCAAAATATGCTTAATAAATTAAAAGTTTTTATCAAATTACCTGAATCAGAATTATATCAAACGTGTATTCATTTCTTTTTCTCAGAAATTAGCAATTCCAGTAAGTGAAAGTTGAATGCTGCGTAAGGTAAGGTTAAACAGTATTAATTAAATAAATATCATCTTGCGGATATTCCAAATTGAACGCAATATTTCCATTGCCTTACATGCTGCTATTACATTGATTTTCTACAAAAGTATAGACAATAAAAATACTGGCAATTCTTCAACATTTCTCAATTTTTTTTAATTAAAAAATATATAAAATCGTTTGCTAAAGATTCAGTTAAATCGAAAAGACAATAACAAGTAAGACACTCTACGTTTTTCTTTTATGTAATGCTTCCATATTTAAATGCTATTCAATTGGATTTGGAAGTTAATGTTGATAAAATTAGACATTTTTTTTAAATTACAAATTATAACTAATATACATTACTACCATCGTTGACAGTTAAAATATTTGTAGAAACATATTTGAATGACAAAAATGACCGTTATGCATTTTAATAAAATAAGTTCAATAAATTTAGTTACGCATAAACTAAACAATGCCTTGTTTAAAACTGCAACATATTTTAACAAATGCACATTCCAGCCATTAAAGATAATGTATAATATATGCCGAACGATATGTTTTCTATGCAAACAAAGTTGCATAGACGGTTTATTCCTCTGCTATTGAAACGCCAAAGCTGTTCCATCACTAGCCGTCAGTTCCTCAATGCTGGCGATCTGCTAGGACACAGTGCTCAAATTAGCTTCGAATACTCCATAATGTGTCATTCTTTTTCGGCATATGGAATATTGCTATTCTCTCTTTTCTATTGTCAAAAGTGATGCAGTTTGATACGTAGTTGTTTTTCTTAATGAAGCGTAACCATATCCCGTACTTGCTTGGAACGCAGTTAACTATCGGTCTTCCCACACTAGATGCCGCAAAAGCTACATGATGCTTGATTTCATCAAAGTGTACACTCCAACTACGAATCATTATGCTTCATCTGCATAGGCTCCTCTAGAACTCACTCTACATGGGACGTAGTTCTACTTTAGTCTACGTGTGCGTATACATTAATTTCTATGCTGGTTTGTATTACACTCAGTTTTTTAAAGACGACACATATAACCCCGCTATAATATTTTGCATGGCTTTAAGATTCTCAATAATTGAAATATTTTGGGGCTTAGCCTGATTCTGTTTATCAATATTTACATAATAAATGACAAAACTAGATTCATTTTGACGCTACTTACAGATAATCATGATTTCCACCTCTTGAGTTATGGAAACAGATATGACACTACAAAGCTAGACACGGGCGTTGTACGGGTATTCTCCGTGCAATATCGAAAGTAGCACTTTTATTTTACACCGAAATCGTGACAGTCGGGCAGAGTTACGACCTTAAAATACATGAATGGAATAAATTCCATCAAATAATATTGGACCCTACCATTTATTTGAAAGTTTGCGCAACTTTATGACGCATCTGAATGTCATACCAGACAGGAAAACAATGAATGATCGGGATAACGTTGTCTCAATCCATAGGTTTGAAAGTGCGATATAGTGTTTAGTCACAGTACACACATAAGTAAGAATCTCATTTTTGTGATAGCAAAGCAACAGAGTAATATGGAGACATACCGTAATGTAGAAGCAGTTTAAGTACTATCATTTAATTTTAAATTATATGTGACTCATATTACCGTTTAAATATATACCGGAATAGGATTTTGTCGCCAAGGTGTCTAGGCACTTTCAATTGTCTTTTATTTAACTTTCTGCATATTTTAATAAAATAATTGAAAAATATTTCAAAACCTCTATCCCTATATATATATATTTTTTTTGTTGACAGTTTAAACAAAGCATTACATAATGTCAAAAATCAATTCTTTTAAGAAATGCGTTTCGTCCTTATTGTGAACTCTTCACGAAATGTCAAATATTTGCTGCGGACAGAACTCGTTCACTTCACATACTGTGGCTTTATCTACCAACCAACTATGCCGCAAACTACACAAAATTTCAATCATACACTAAATTAAGTGCTTGATTTATTGGAATTCGGGTTCTAAATATATGCCTTAAAAACTCCGCTGGATCGAAAATTTAACTAAAATAATAAGTTGGTATACAATAAAATATTTGGTGTGGTGTGCGGTAGGGAGGTACATTGGATTGCAGCAAAGGCACAGAAGCATATGTAAACAGGTTCGAAATCTAACCGCGGTAAAATACTGGACAGTACTTGAAGAGATCCCAATATGGATTAAACAGATCTACTGGAATAATTGCCTTTCCTGTATATTTCAATGCTTAGATTATACTGGAAAATGTAAATATATTGGGTTTGGTGTTTATATCAACTGTACAACCTTAATTTAAATTTGTTTATAACCCTCCCCTGCCAACAATGATCGTTTCACTGCATAAGATATGAAATTAAATTTACCAACTAGAGTTTTTCTGTGCTGTTCAAGTTCACGTTACTATTTATTCGAATAGGCGCGATCATGGTTTAGACAATGGTTCGTTTGATGTAAAATTTTAAAACTCATCTCCCAAAACCAACAAAGCCGCGTGTCGCATAATAACTTGCATTGAAACCATCGTACTTCTCAAAGTCAATATCTTGAATATGCTTTTTATTTTAGTTTCAGCTAGTCAATGTTAATCTATATATATAGATAGGCACCATTCCACTAGGTAAATTTAATTTGATGTTTTCAACTGGCAGAACTTGATTAAACACTCATTTTAGTGCCAAGTAAAAATTACCTAAAATAAGGTAAAGTGATTATTTATTTATATAGGGGTTTTTTACTGTGCCGAAGAAATTCTAGCTAAAAATGATATACTGCCAATATCAACGATACCGGTCTAGAAGAAATATTTCACTGTGTATTCTCTGAAACTTTCATTTAACTCAGAAAATAAGTATTTAAGAAAATACTGCTAATTTAATTTAATTTATCTTCACCAACTTATGTGGCTTAGTCCTCATCTTTCCATGAAAAGGGCAATTGTGGCTATTTTGCACGTCATAGATAATCGGAAAAGTTCATGAGGTAAAGACCTACCGCAACAAAATTTTGGCGTGCAATGTATAACCTCAGTGGCGTAGTGCATAAATTCCAAATTTGGAAATAAATAACTTGTATACAAATTTTGACAGCGTCAAATCTTTTTTATATTTTTATATACGAAGAAACAAGGTATCCGATTCAATAAATAAATTGTTTTTGTTAATTTATGCGATGTATACTTTATGACGAAAATATATACGCATGACACGAAGCATTAATTCGATATGTGTAACATTAAAATCGGAATAAACTGTGTTCTAAATTATTCATTTATGATTGAATGTTACACCAATGTTTTGATAAGTTCAATTTTACACTAATCCATGTTAGATCCATGTACAATCAGCAAATTCACTAAACAATTTCCATATTGTTTGGCAAATTTTACGCGTAAAATAAACCTAAATTCAATTACAAGGTCTTTAAATGTACACTCATTTGCCTTCCTTTAATGAAGTATGTAAGTTGGACAATAATAGCCTTGGTAAATTGAGAGAGGAATTAATAGTAATTATAACACAAATGCGCACAAACGAAGTGACGCTCAGTTCTATCTTATAATTACTTAGCCATATAATAGCATTTTTACTGATTTTTGACATCAAAATTGATTTTATAAATCAAGATGGCGAGATTCATACAAACATCAATCACATGATAGGTTATCACATTTTTTCAGAATAAATTAAGCAACGAATAACGTAGGAAAAGCAATTAATCCGGTGTAGGATAGGAATAATTGTCATCACCGACTGCGCAATCAATAATTGTCCAATCATTATTCGTTGTCTTAAATGTGATATCGGAGTCTATCGCAAGGATGGGATCTTTCATGTTTACAATTTTCTAGGGAAGATGGTTTTAGAATTCCCTTTTATTATTTCGACACAACAGAAGCACAACAATGAAAATATAAGAAAATGAGCAACATATCTCTTGTCTGCAAACGGCGGTTAATCACACGTAATCTGCCTACATAGCCAAAGAAATAAAAGGTGTCAAATCTATTTTAATAAATTAAAAGTAAAAGTGCAGTTAATCCATCGTATGAAGCTTACCAATGAGACAACGACAACAGAAGCACCGAGAAAGATTTAAGTTGCTAATGCTTGTTGTCAGAAATATTGAAAGACAAGACATATCATTTAAAATTCTTTATTTACCTTAATTTTTTCATACCACCGGAAATAATTGGGTCTATATAGCAACAGCATTATGTCATGTCTGCAAAAGGAAACAGCGAAATCTTCGTTTGCTTCATGTTAATAATATCCCTTTCCTTTTCCTTTGCCCTTTCCCTTCCACTTTGAACATGTTCCGCATTATTACCCAACTCGCGTGTTTCATCTTATACCAATCCTCACTGTTGCCCTTCCAATTGTTGGAAGCAATTGCTAATGTTAAATACTGTTTGTTGCGAAGAACTAATATATATGCAAGTATGTATTAGATTTTGCGAACCTAGTAACAAATTAGTTCAGTTGTGACCAGAAGGATAAACCAAAGGCAGCATGAACGGAAAGTATAATCTCATGCACATCCGTTTCGTGCTTACTGGCGACTCATCAGTAGGAGCCGGTATTACGCCCTTTAACCACTATATATTTGGAAGAAGAATGTGGAATAATAGGACGGTACAATCTCCTAGACGAATGTGTAAACCTGTAATAGTGAAGCTAACATAATCTAAAGTCAACGACAATGCGACTTCAATGCTAACTCACACTATATAATATATACCGAGTCTGTAAAGCGATACTCAACACTATGGCTATTGTGTTAGTAACTGATACCTTTTTTGGAATCGATGAGTACCGGATACTAACACTATGGTTTCCGAGTCGGTACATGATACCAACCTGATGGATATAAATTTATGCTAAAGTTCACCCAAATTGAGAATTACAACGATTTCCGAACACCTGTTACTCCAGTTAAACCATACACTTTGGCCTTTGTTACTAGGTTCGCAAAACCTAATACATACTTGCATATATATTAGCTCTTCGCAACAAACAGTATTTAACTGTAATATATTGAATTGAATGATGTCATGCTTACCAGCGAAATGTGATAACTGATATCGATGTAGGCCAGAGTGTATGGTTTAACTGGAGTAACAGGTGTTCGGAAATTGTTGTAATTCTCAATTTGGGTGAACTTTAGCATAAATTTATATCCATCAGGTTGGTATCATGTACCGACTCGGAAACCATAGTGTTAGTATCCGGTACTCATCGATTTCAAAAAAGGTATCAGTTACTAACACAATAGCCATAGTGTTGATATCCTTTACAGACTCGGTATATATATTATATAGTGTGAGTTAGCATTGAAGTCGCATTGTCGTTGACTTTAGATGATGTTAGCTTCACTATTACAGGTTTACACATTCGTCTAGGAGATTGTACCGTCCTATTATTCCACATTCTTCTACCAAATATATAGTGGTCAAAGGGCGTAATACCGGCTCCTACTGATGAGTCGCCAGTAAGCACGAAACGAATGTGCATGAGATTATACTTTCCGCTCATGCTGCCTTTGGTTTATCCTTCTGGTCACAACTGAACTAATTTGTTACTAGGTTCGCAAAACCTAATACATAATTGCTAATATTGTTTCAATATCTGCTGTTGTGCAAGATTGACACAAGCGCAAGATCGTCACATTCGTTATTTTTGCTGTGATGAGTAGTTTGAGCACTTTTTATAGTGCTACGTTAGTGAAAATGTCACGTCAACTTCACATCTTTAGCTTACATTACTTACGTAGAAATATAGTTGATCTTGGCTTTTACTAAATTAATATCACTTTTTTTAAATATATGAGATCGCGCATGAATAATAAGCTTCGTGATTTATGACTTATAGACCATCTTTATCCTAAGACCTATTATCAAGCTTATTTATTTTAAATACCTGTCAAAATGTTTGGATTAACCTAGCTTGGGGTCAGCACAACAAAAACGGATTCTTTGAAATCACATAAATTTTAAAAAATTTATCAGTTAAATTTGGACAAATGTACACCAATTTGGAAAATATCTTAAAAGCGTATTTTAACGGATTTCTTTTTTGTTTATTTGCATTAAAAATTCCGCATATGACTCAGTAAACCTCTGAAATGATCTGTGAAAAATATTTTTAGCTTTAATATTACAAATTTTATGAAATAGACAAATATTCTTTAACGAAAGCGCAACACAAACTTTAAAAAATATGCGAAATTTCAAATCATAATAATGCTTCGTCGTGTTTAAATGTTTTTTCGTTTATTTTTTTGACTTGTGAAATAATGAGTTAATGAGATTCACGTTTTACCTAATTACAGAAATGGACATTCAGAGGATGTAAAAGAAGCGATAAGAATTATTTTATCAAAATTACACACAGAATAATATAAAAGCCCATGTTTTGCCCAGTAGTTCAAACAATAGTCAGCGACATAGATCTATGCGTATCGACATTCTATGCTCATTAAAAGTATTGCATATGACTCATAATTCCAATAATATCAATAAGAAAGATTGACCATTACCGTTTTCGTTGTAACTGGCCAATGATAACCAGACTTACCAGCTCGCGTTTAACTATTGAACATTTTATTAATATATATGACTTTTACCGTTAATTTGATATATTTTAATAGAAAAGATTCTCATATCTCAAATGATTATTTTTTTTAAACTTACAATTAAATACCCATACAAATGCACACATGAAAACCTCCCCGAAGAGCAAAGACACCTGGATGGAGTTCTACAAATTAGCAACGTTCTACTAAAATAATCATTAAAATTAATCGATAATGCCTTAAATTACATATACAATACTCAAACACAAGTTCATTTAAATTTTAAATCAGGAATGAATTTTATAAGCAAATATGTGATTTCCTGAATATTTCATTTTCATTAGCAAATACATGAACGCATAAATTGGAAATAATCTTTCAGGTAAGTCACATCTGAGGCTAAATTTTCAAGCTCGGTTCTTGATATACAAGTTATACGAAATCACGCTGTAAATATATGGTCATTTTTTTAAATTCTTATTTTAGTAGTGAAGCAAAACCAAATTTCCAATTGAAAAGGAGTCTGCCAGTGACTTGTAGTTCATAAATTTCACTTTAACAGAAAATGGTCAAAAACTAATGATATGTTTTTCAATAAAATGTATCTGTTAAGGATGAAAATCGAAAACATTAAATCACGTACAGTAAAAGAGCTTAAATTAGCAGGTATATAATATAGATAGTTAGGATTAAGCACACATTAAATAATATCTTGAACCAATGGCCATACTCAAATGTTAATAAAATCAATGATAATGGTCTTAAAGTTGTTCATGGGATTACAATATTTTTATGACAATTCATACACAGATTATGAGACTTAGTGTTCATTTCGTTCCATTTGATATTGAAGTTTACTACTCATGGTATGAGGCTGCTCTAAAATGGTACTAGATTTTTCTTCTCGTGCAAATAATTTTGCTTTTCGACTTTATTTAGAATCTGGCAAACCTATGAACTTGCAGTCTTCCTTCGCACTGTCTAATGTATATATATTACTGAAATTCATTATCGCAGTGGCTTGTTAATGAAAGTATCCATTAGCACTTTTTAATTTGTTATGCGTGCTTAACTTCCGCATCTTACTTTTTTTATTTCTCAATATAAGGCTTCTTATTGTCACTAATATATTATGCTCATTTTTCATACGCTTCGGATGAATTTACTGTAAATTAAAACGGAGAAAACTGAAGTAGCGTTACGAGGAATGTTCCGATTTAATTTGCGACCATTTCAGATTAATTTGACACCCCGAAACTATAAGCGCTTGATGACACCTATTCAATTTTAAATGGGAATTAGCCTATATGATTAGTTACGTTAAAGAAATTTGCCGTTCACATAACTATTATATCATCCATGTTTCGTAGATCAAATTTGATGTAAGGTGTTTATATTTAGAAATGAAATTTCCAAGTAAGTCTTCTAAAAAATTTTAAATGTAAATAATAATGACTGGTTCAGTGGAATATCATATATTTTTCATAAAATGACTAATTGAACGCACAAGAAATTGAATATATACATATAACCATCGTCTTCATAATTTGCCTAATCGTCATTCTATTTCCTTCTAAAATTAAAGAACAATTAAAAATAAAATGTCGAAGACAATCACGTGCTTCATTTACCCGTTTATGCCTGAACACCGATACCAATTGTCCCAATGCCAACCTATCATCTTCATCTTGTTTTTATTTATCAACTGATTTAACAAAACCAAAACGTCATTAATGCATGATGTAAGAAATATCTGAATTAATTTACTCTAAGAGATGGAAACTAAGAGCTTTCCTAAGTTAGAGAATACAGGACATTCAGAATATTTTTTAATGTGCTACCTGTTTTATGAGTTTTAATAAACCACGCACAAGACGGGCAAATGTATCACTTTATGTGTGAATGTTTTTAAGTGAATGGTCTCATTCTCTTTAAGAATTATAAAATTGATTATAAATTTCATTTCCAGTTGAAGCCTATCTGTTGGGTCTTTTATTATTTCGGTATATATATTTGCATTATTTAAAATTTCTAGCATCTTATCAGTTCTCCTTTTCTGCCTGAACAAATCTATTATTGTTCAATATTTAATCAATTTTGTGTTGTTGAAAGTCATAATTTGCCTAAAATTATTAAATGTGTAATGAAACGATTGTGAAGAATTCCTGGCCATTTTCAAATGTGAGGAAAAAGAAATCTGAATCGATTTTTAAATCAATAAAAAATGGGAAAATATTTGATATCTGCAGATTTACCTACTGTAAAGATAGATTCTCCATTTTATCGCTATCTTTCTCATTTAATGCATTCAAATATTTTTACAGTGCATACGAGGTTGTTAGTCTATTATCTAAATACACGTAATCTCCAATTTTAAAAGAATTACACTTTAAAGTAATACTATAGCTTAAATATATTCTGTATAATAAAAACCGTTCATAGGTTCTCGAATACAAAAGTAAGTCCCACGCACTTTAACCGAGCAACTGAATATAGTCTACTTCTGCGCACACGAATATATGCTCTTTATACTAATCGACTTTATTATCAAATATACAGGAAGAGTATCTCTACGATAGTTTACTTTTTTACATAAAATTAAATATATTTAGCCCCCGAAGAGTTAAATGTTTAAACACGCGACAAGATATTTTTTGGTAAACTTTTTTCTTTCACATATTTAATCAAACACACAGGACATATGAGATAGTAAATATATTGTCTGTATGTGTATAACCTCTATTAAATTTGGTAATTTACAAATTTTGTTATAATTGTCGATAAATTATACTTAGCATACGAAAAATTGGTAAAGAATGCTTTGGATTCTTATCGACGAATTTGCCAATCACATGTTGGCAGTTTATTTGAGTGCCATAGACCACATGAAAAATACTCGAATCAACTAAATACTAATAAAAAATTGTCACTGTAATTTGATTTATTTTATCAAACGACAAATCTCTAACATCAGCAGCTTTACATTTTTTATTGGGCAATATGATGTAAGCTTTTTAAGCTTTCTTCGAGAAAAAAATATTCGATAAATAGAACATCTTCCATTAAATAATTTCTCTAATATCAAAATATAGGTAGCCTTCACAAAGTACTAAAATAGAAAATTCGTAGCGTTGTGATTTGGAAAATGTATTAAGAAAATAAACAATTGGTTGGAATTTCGGATACCAAATTATATAATTTGGTTTGAAACCGAAAAATTGCCGTAGTAATTCAAATTCATAAAAACCAATTAGCTGACATGTCATATGTTAGCGTTCATTATCAAACGCTGCATACTCGAATCGATTTTATAATCAAATATACTAAAATAGAATATCCGTCGGTTATACAAAACTTTTGAACATCACAAATGGTTGGACTAATGCAGATTCATCTATTTTATTGAAATATTTGCCTGTAACAATCTTAACAACCTCGCGATATACATGACATTTTGATTTAAACATCTAGAGATTTACAGCACCAATGGAAAATTAAAATATAAATTGGAATATTTTTATTTGGAGAAAACTTTATTCTCAAACATTATTTTTAAAGTATACTATATGTTGTTTAGTTTTGCTTTCGCTCCTACTTATCAACTGATTAACTGGGGAAATGGACCACATTCATGAAATTTTTTAACTAGGGAAGAAAGACCCACATAAATAAAGCTACAAATATATGGATACTTGCATTGAAATTCCATCATAATAAACATTTCTCATAGAAGTTCGGAACAGAGTTCGGAAGCCCCAGTTCAATGTCATTGAATTAACAATTTCTTTTGTTTGCAAAGTTTCACAAAACACCTATACTTTGCCATATCCTTTGAAGGAGAACGCATGCTCGAATACTTAACCCTTATTTAAATTGAGAAAATTATTATCAGAATGTCACTTTTTTACAATAAAAATATGTTTATTTATAGACGTACGAACAAAACCAGTATCATTTCGCATGTACCAAGTTTGTACGTGCTTCGACAAAAATGAACATAACTGTTTGATCATACAATTTCATTTATATGTAACGCTAGATGCAGATATCAGGGAATTTTTTCCTTCACACTAGATAAAGTAAGTTTGCTGGTCGAGACTTCCTAAACTAATTGAACTATAAATTATGTAAACGTAAGTGCAAAACGCAATCCATCAATAAGACGTTCCATTTCCTCCTTGCATTTATATTACAAGTGACTATGAACCGTTTTCTTATCGGCAATAGAAACATTCAAACTGATTTATTGAATCTTTAGGTGTTTACTACTCGCTTAAATCGTGGTGGATAATTCGTTATGATATATTAATTTCCTACTCCATCAAATTCAGTTTACAAACAGTCGGACAAAGAAATATGCAGTTTACCATAACATATTTTGTTAATTTAAACTTTTAATATTTTAAAGACCAGCAGCTATTGAAATCAAAATATTGTACGGTACATATTTTTTTATTAAATGTATATCTGCGCATAATGACATGATTTTAACAATTGAGAAATTTAATAAAATAGCTATAGTATCATCCTCTATTATTTTAATTGTAAACCCAAAATTCTGATGACATTTATTGCACTTATTACGCAGTTGATGAGAATGCATTCGGATAACAAAAAGCAAAAATATTTGGTCAACTTAATTTTTTTATAGTCTCACTTCACTCGATAGTTTTGAGTTTATCGTTTTGACATGCACATAAACACCTTGGCCATAATTCGAACCCAATACAAACTCGATTCTAGGCTTACATTTTGTCTGTATCATTGACTAATAACAATGGCTTAATTATCTAAGAAGCAAATAAAATAAAATACGTTCTTTTAAAGGAAAGTGCTGTATATTTTAACCCTTCCCACATTTTATTGCAAAGAATTGGGATTTTTCAGGCTCGCCTTACAAGGAAGAATTCTTACATCACTTGATATTTTCATTAGTTGGTAAGTCTGGTGTGAAAATAAACCATATTCACATTTAAATACTGTTTGTTGTGAAGAACTAATATATATGCAAGTATGTATTAGGTTTGGCGAACCTAGTAACAAATTAGTTCAGTTGTGACCAGAAGGATAAACCAAAGGCAGCATGAACGGAAAAGTATAATCTCATGCACATTCGTTTCGTGCTTACTGGCGACTCATCAGTAGGAGCCGGTATTACGCCCTTTAACCACTATATATATTTGGTAGAAGAATGTGGAATAATAGGACGGTACAATCTCCTAGACGAATGTGAAAACCTGTAATAGTGAAGTTAACATAATCTAAAGTCAACGACAATGCGACTTCAATGCTAACTCACACTATATAATATATATACTGAGTCTGTAAAGGATACTAACACTATGGCTATTGTGTTAGTAACTGATACCTTTTTTAAATCGATGAGTACCGGATACTAACACTATGGTTTCCGAGTCGGTACCTGATACCAACCTGATGGATATAAATTTATGCTAAAGTTCACCAAAATTGAGAATGACAGCAATTTCCGAACACCTGTTACTCCAGTTATACTTTCCGTTCATGCTGCCTTTGGTTTATCCTTCTGGTCACAACTGAACTAATTAGTTACTAGGTTCTCAAAACCTAATACATACTTGCATATATATTAGCTCTTCGCAACAAACAGTATTTAACTGTAATATATTGAATTGAATGACGTCATGCTTACCGCGAAATGTGATAACTGATATCGATGAAGGCCAGAGTGTATGGTTTAACTGGAGTAACAGGTGTTCGGAAATTGTTGTAATTCTCAATTTGGGTGAACTTAGCATAAATTTATATCCATCAGGTTGGTATCATGTACCGACTCGGAAACCATAGTGTTAGTATCTGGTACTCATCGATTTCAAAAAGGTATCAGTTACTAACACAATAGCCATAGTGTTAGTATCCTTTACTGACTCGGTATATATATTATATAGTGTGAGTTAGCATTGAAGTCGCATTGTCGTTGACTTTAGATTATGTTATCTTCACTATTACAGGTTTACACATTCGTCTAGGAGATTGTACCGTCCTATTATTCCACATTCTTCTACCAAATATATAGTAGTTAAAGGGCGTAATACCGGCTCCTACTGATGAGTCGCCAGTAAGCACGAAACGAATGTGCATGAGATTATACTTCCGTTCATGCTGCCTTTGGTTTATCCTTCTGGTCACAACTGAACTAATTTGTTACTAGGTTTGCCAAACCTATTACATACTTGCATATTCACATTTGTTTTTATTAAACTGGCGTTTTATATGAACTTAATATCTTTACGAAAATCAGGTTTATACATATTGTAATAGAGTGGTGATTAACACCAGGCAATGAACTCCAGTTCATTGCCTGGTGAAGTATTTTCCTTATAATAAACCACCCGATTCGAAATGTTTATTAATAATATTTGGAAGAAGATATTGACTTCTTAATTACATAAAGCTGTTCCTCATGGAAAAATGAGGTGATAGTCTTGAATAAAGTGTCAGTGGAAAATGAAGCAGAGTTTGATTCACATTTTAGTCAGTTATATAATTTTAATTGTTTTATTTATCAAAATTAATGATGAAATGAAATTAAACTCGTCGAAATTTTCTATACATATCAACAATTTTCACTGTGAACGAAACATTCTTTCAATAGATCATGCATTAAAGATGATCGGAAATTGGCATAAAACCGTGAATATATTATTCTTTCATTAGACGAAGGATCAGGCTTCGTCTACATTTGTGGCGATGACTATATTTCTAAAGTCAAGGGCTGTATTTCTGGTCTGCAATTTTGAATTAACTCTCTATGTGATACACCGGAAGAAACTAAATGTGTCGTTTTGACTGACTTGTATTATCTTTTTAGGAAAAAAGAACATACGCACCAAATAAAACCATATGAAGAAATTTTAGCGTCCAAATTTGCTTAAATCTGCTCTTGTGAGTATTGCGCTGTGTATATATGTTGCAATTGGACCTGACGATGGAACGAGGATTTCAGTTCAGAAACGTAGCCAGTAAATTAAAATGTGATAGAACCGCATTTCCAATGGGACGAATACAAACTTAGCCCGATAGAAGACAAAATGAAATTGAAAATTGTGATCAATCGGATCTTTGTGAAACTGTCCGTACAAAGCTATTACCCGAGTACGCAAAACGCGGCATTGGAAAATATGAAACTGACACTCCGCAATAAAATTTCAAAAAATATCTTCATTCTACTAATGATTTGTTAAGATTTACTATGCTTGGCCGAAGTCTTGCGTTTAGGCTTCGAGTAGATTTTGTTTTATGAACACTCCGATGTCAAACATTTTTAAAATTGTATATTGTATACGAGATGGATATTCTTTTATCTGCATATATGGAGTATCCACTAAATGATAAATATTAATCTTTTTCACAAAACTGACGGTTAAATAGATTCACTAAAATAGACAGATTTTAGAATTTTTTATATTATACCATATTATTTGGTTTGTTATTAAGGATATTATACAGTACGTATTGCGCATTTACACTTAGCAAGGACAGGTAGTCTTATTCAGTGTCAATCTCAATCTGTGGTTTATTTGATTCGAATTAAATTTCGAATAAAAGTATGTGGACTTACCTTCGGGTTTTAAATTTCTTACATATATTGGAATTATTTCAGGTGATTAGCATTCGATAATAAGGGACTAATTACTGGATTAATTAATTTTGTTCATTGCAATGTTTGAACAATAGTACAATTAACGTAAGATTCGGATTCTAGTACGTGCATGAATATAACCATTAATAAATAATTAAAATTAGCAATACTGATAAATTTTATTGAGCAAATTAAAAAGTGCATACGACTTCGGATATTAAGTTAAATATCGTAGTCTTTTCGACAAAATTTCATTCTAATCCGGTACCTTTCAACCAATCAAATGGTTGCGGTCAATTTGTGTGCCAGTTTACACATGTGGATGACTATAAACGGCTTCCATATTAATTAAAGCGAGAAAGAATCACTATTGGATTTCCAATAGTTTAGAAAAACGGCTGATTTATTTATTCAGATGACAAATTATTTATTTGGCCAAAATATGTTTTGTTAAATGTGTGCAATAAATTGTTTGAATTTTAGTTGATTAATATTAAACTTATTCTTATATATATATATATATATATATATATATATATAATTAAAAAGTACATACTAAAGATTTCAATATTGGTGATAATAAAATATATACAGCATATTAAATAGCATTTTAGATTCTCCATACTCTGAGCCATACTCTTGATTTCATCGATGAAAAACCACTGTAGGTATTGCACATTAATGCCAAGCACTTTTATTTGTTAAATTTAAGCGAAAAAACATCTTTCATTTAATCGAATCGACTTTATGTTCGAATTTTATACATTAGAAACTCCATTGTACTAAGTGTTCTTTTATAAAACGCCAATCTTTTATTAGATGTTGCGCACCTTGTGGCAAATCAGTTCAAATATGACGAAAAAGAAAAACCAAATTCAGCTTGAATAGAAGTTATAATCTCATGTGCACATTCGTTTCGTGCTTACCGGATCCGGTATTGGGCCCTATACGAATAATATATTTAGGTGAGGAATGTGGGAGAATTGGGCGCCACAATCTCCAATACGATTATGTAAACTTGCACTATTGGATCTTACTTCATATAAAGTCTTCGTCTTCAATGCCAATACACTATATATAATATATAACGAGTTACCAAAATTATGGTTGACAAGTACAAATATTTTGTGCCTGCGGATTTACCTACTTTACACAGTAAAAATAGTATAATTTAAACAAAAAATATTTTAACAAATGTATTTTTTCTTTTTATCATTCAGGTATGTCATTGAGGATTGAGGATTGTGAGCTAGCTTGCTATAATTTTGCTTCCCACATGGAAATGTTAATTCAAGATGTCAATTTCTCTAATGCTTCCAAAATTAAAATGCATACACATTCCACAAATTTACTTGTTACTTAAAAATTAAGTAGATTCTAATTTAACACACCTCATAGTCAAAATTTTCCGGTATATACATATTTTTTTCTTCATAGACACACATTAACTGAGCAATTTGTTGGTAAATGTCATTTAAAAAGTAAAGTGCTGGGGCATGTACTGACAAATTAAATTTCATTGCAAAAGGTACGTAATTTAAAGTCAGAATAAAATTTACTTTTAAACCTAAGTGACATATGAATGATTCCTTTCCTTACTCATATTAGTCAACTTAAGCCCGGATTATCGTATATTAGTAGCTTTGCGTATTAAATTTTTTATTAAACATTTTTTATATATTCTTAACTTTATGGATAAGAAAATTATTTAACCCAAAATAACACTTCCTCGAAATTTGTACTTCAAGATTCATAGATTCAATGAGTCATGCCCTGAATGTGCTTATTATTAAAAAAGAAAAGTATATATCTAAACGCTAAGAAAAAATCACATTGATAATACTTTTCATGACTTAATTGGTCTAACTTATCATGTTTTATAACACTTTCTTATTCATTTGTGGCTTCTAATGGAAAGCTACATAAAACTAGGTAAGTCGGCGTAGAGATGTTTCTATGGTATATTCATTAAAGTGCGCACATTCATTAAACGCAGTCAAAATACTGAATACTGGTAAATAATTTTCAGAAAAAGGAGTTTAAAATCCGTACTTGATTCATCCCTCTTCAGAAGATTACTGTTTGGCTAAAAAATCGTGATGCTCTGAATTATTTTGTTGGTCATGCACGTTTCCACAAAAAACACGGTAAAATAAAATTACATTTTATGGTTATATTTTTATATTATTTATTTCATAAAACCGACGTTTATTCAACTTCATACAACATGTGCAGGGTGATAGTACATTGAAAGTTTTTTTGCGCCGCTACGTGTCTGATGTTCTTATTAATATCCCTTTCTTTTTCCTTATCCCTTTCCTTTCCACTTGGACCATGGTACGCCCTTCTTCCAACCTTTATTATCACCATTTCAATTAGCTGGAGCAATTAATGATGTTGTATCGGCTTCTCATTTGCTGATTTTTTTCTATTGTTTGGGTTTCAGCTACGCGAGCTGTGAAGACAAGGCTGACACAAGAGTAAGATATTTCATGTTCGTTATTTTTGTTGTTATGATGAGTTTGAACACATTTTACAGTGGTCCAGTTGTTAAACTGTCAGGTTAACTGTATAAATTTTGCTTAAGTTGCTTCTATTCAATTACATATAATTTTTTTGACCTATATCTAACTCATGTTAAAATGAATATTTTCAATAAATGAGATGGAACGTAAATCATTGGCTTCATGATTTCGGTCAAGTAGACCATTTTAATCTGTATGACCTGTATTAAATGCTTATTTAATTTTATTACCCGTCTCAATGTATGACTTTACCCAGTTTCGGGTCAGCATAATGCAGAACAGACTCATCGAAATAACAGAAAATGTTTGATTTGTTGACTTTCTTCTCGGTTGTTTAGATTCAAAATTTCGCGCGTATTATAATAGATCTTTGAATTAATTCCTGAAAACTCTTTTCCCTAGCCTTTTTTTAGCAAATATCAGGAAATAACTAATTTTTATCTAAAGAACAATACAAGATTCAAAAAATATGCGAGTTTGCACAACATTATAAATGAAGAGCACATTTGACTAAAGATTTACCTATTTGTATAAATAAACAATAAAGGAATTAAAAATAGCGACAATATTGATTTGCATCCAAGATGGGCACAGAATAATAAAAAAATCCGAAGTTTTGACAATGGCGCAAACTTTCTTTAGCTATATGAACTGAGGCATAGCAAAATTCCACGGTCCTTATAAATGAAGTTTACGACATATAACTTTAAGGATGTCAAATACAAAGCAAGGCTGATCTCGTGATAATTGTTTCATTATAATCGGACAATCGCTTAATGGTAACCAGACCAACCAGAGGGAGATAGTGACACTTAAATTTAAATAAGGAAAAATAACTTTTACATCTGAAATTGGTTTATCTATCTCATGCGGTAGTAATTTTTGTAGGGCAAAGGTATGTACGTTATAGCCAATAAGAATTAAATATAAATATATGCAAACATGCATATAAACAAAAACAATGAAACAAAAGTTGCATACAAAAAATCGTACAGGCATAAACGCAAATATATACGTACAACAAAGAACACATAAATATATACAAAAATTCATATATATATATATATATATATATATATATATATATATATATATATATATATATATTTATATACATTTATGTAAACATACATAAATAAATGCATACATTCATACATTCCTACCTAAATACATGCATGAAAAAATATATAAATTCAGGCACACACACATATACGTAAATATGTACATAAATAACACTCATGCATACGTACATGTATGCATACATATATAACACATGAATACATACATATATACATTCTTACAAACATAAATACTTACTTACTTACTTACTTACTTACTTACTTATTAAATTTTTTACTCAAATACCTACTTACTTACTTATTGACTTACATACTTACCTACCTAAAAACATACATATAGACATACATGCATACGTGCATACACACATACATATTCAATTAAATATGTACACAGACATAAATAAATGTATATACATGCATGCATACATTTAGAAGCAATTACATAAACAAACGCATACATTTATACATATAGACGTAATAACATAAATAAATACATACACACATACCTCTCCGGAGAACGATACATAATGCACTTAGGTTTACATTAGAACTTTTAAAGATGCCTTCTTGCATGAATCATACATCTTCATGTAGATGTCTTTATATATACACATATGTAAATATATATCTAAGCATTATTTTCATATATTTTTATCTATGTTGGTGTATATGCATCTATGAATTGATGTATGCTTGTATGCACTTATTTAATTATGTATGTTTGTATTTATGTATATCTGCATGTGTGTATGTTTGAATGTATGTACGTTTGTAATTAAATCTGTATATAGGTATTTGTGTATGTATTAGTATATGCATGTATACATATAATATGTATATGTATAAGTATTTATGTATGCATTGGTATATGTATTTATGTAACTATTTATGTAATTTGTTTGTGTGAAGCAATATATATATGAACAATTGTTTATAGGTTTTCATATACGTGTATAGGCATGAAAGCATGTATTTTAATGCATATATGTTTCAATATATTGTTATATATATATATATATATATATATATATATATATATATATATATATATATATATTAATATTCCTACTCTATTTAAAATTTTCTATAAAAATATATTATTAATTTTGAAAGAACAAGCGTTTCACTTATCAACATGATTTAACTTTAATTCCTTAAAGTAAACCTAAATGGATCAAATAAGATTTCCTTAAATAGTGCATTAAGTATGAAATTTTACTTAAAACTGAGAGATAACCTTTACAGATAGCTTAATTACAAAAACAAATATATATTAATATAAATTTTAAATGAAATATAAATTTTGTAAACAAATATTTGGTTTCCGAATTGTTCAGAAATTTCATTCTTAGTTGCAAATATCTTAATGTATTACGTAGAATAAAATTTTAACTGTGGTTATTATATGATATATGAGTTATCCGAGATCATGTCATCGAGACATGTTAAATGACTTAATATTAACCGATCTTTTGATCGAAATCCAATTTTCGATTTAAAAGTTGTCATCTGGTGACTTGACGTTTATAAATGTCAAATTAATAAAAAATGATCAAATATTTAAAATATGCTTTTGTAGAAAGGATACTTACTCTGATATACTTCTTAACTTTAATCTATATCATTCGTTGAGGATGAGAGTCAATATCATAAAATCAGGGTCAATGAAATGGCCTGGATTAACAAAAAGAAATTATATACGTTTGTAAATATGTAATGATAATGACTATACTTACAAGTTAATAAGAACAATGACGATGGTTTCACCAAAAATTCAGGAAATTACATTATGATCAAGAAATTTTATATACTGATGATGAGTCTTATTTATTGATGTTTCTCTTAGATTAAAAGGTTTATAATTCAGGGTAAGAGACAACCATTAAAGCATTCTTCTTTAGTAATTTAATAATATTAATTTTACTTTGCTGCATAGTATTTATACCAGCAATACCATGAAAATATGGTTTTCCTTCGCCCTGTGAGATTTCGCGCGATTCACCATTGGTTTAAATTTATTTACGATATCAAATAATGTTGTTGCTATTCATTTTAAAGGCTTGGTTTGAAAATTAAGATGTCTGCAGGATTAAGTTTTGTTATTGTAAATATCTAGTTTGAATTTTTTAATGTATAATTTGAATCCTATTTAATCGTAAACAGGAATTAGATCTTCTGATTAGTAAGGTTTAAAAGGTTCATCAAAGATTCATTTTAATGTATCCAGATGCCTATTATATCATCCAAGAACCGAAAGTAAATTTTTGTCCCAGTTTTTTATAATACAAATAATATCTACCAAATATGGAAATATAATAATCACTAGAGTAAAAGAAAAGTTTGTACATTGGGAGAATATAATTTGTTCATAAAATTTCAAATTACACATTATTTTAATAGAAGACAAACATTTACTCTTAATTTATATAGCTAAACTATTATCGGTTGCGCGCTTAGTGATAACAAGTATTGAGATCTATGTTGCAATCTACATTTAAACACTAATCCCTTTGTATATATATATTATTCAGTTAAAATTAAGCATTTAAATACTGTTTGGTGCGGAAAACTGATATAAATGCATGTATGTATTTGGTGTTGCTAACCTAGTAACAAATTAGTTCTCCGCACAAAACAGTATTTAACTGTTATATATTGAATTCAATGATGTCACACTAACCGCGAAATGTGATAACTGATATCGATCAAGGCCAGGGTGTATGGATTTACTGGAGTAACAGGTGTTCAAAAATTGTTGTAATTCTCAATTTCGGTGAACTATAGCATAAATTGACATCCATCACGTTAGTACTATGTTCTGATTCGGAAACCATAGTGTTAGTACCATGTACCTTTTCAGTACAATAATGTTGGTATCGGTTACTAACACAATAACCATAGTGTTAGTATTCTTTATAGACTCAGTATATATAAATATATATTCATTGTACCCTTCTTATGTGCAAAAACAAAAAGAAATTTTATCAGATATAAGAAAATTTTCTTTCTCATGGTCTTCTCAAATATCTACTCATGAACATATCTTTATATATAAATTGGAAAGCAAAACAAGATAGAAATATGTGAACAAAGCGAGTGTGAAAAATAGAAACCAATCAAATTGCGTGCGTCACATCCAGTTCAAGCTCAATGCTTGTACGTGCTTCTTCTGCTTACATAAATCCAGCTGCAATTTGTTTATCCATAAGGCTTCGTATGTGGCTAGCTCCCTTTTGTTTTTGCATTAAGTAATTACTTTGAATGCTACGTCTGGAGAACATACGTGCGATGTTTCGATGATGTGTTGCGCAATAGCAGACGTGTATTCACCATTTGATTTAAAACAGGCGTTCAAGTTGCAATGTTCTCTCATTCGAGTAATTAACCGTCTGGTCGATCGGCCTACGTAAGTTGATCGACAACTTGCGCATGTATATTGGTAAATAATATTTGATATCGACATTAACGGCTGTTTCTCTTTGATTGATGGTAAAGGCAAGTGTGTTACCCTAAATAACACTCGTAGTTTGGCTGCATTAAATGTGCGTGTCAATGCTGCTTCAACTTTCTTTTGTGCCATTCGGGAAACTGCATCCCCCTTAAATGGGATGTTTAGGTAGACGGTTTTCTTTTCTGGCCCATACTACGTCTGTTTCTGGTTAACTTCCCTTTTAATAATTGATTCAATTAATTGTCTGGGATAGCCATTAGACATTAAATCGTTAATTGCTTTATTATATTCATTTTCTTTAGAATCTTGACTAACCAACCTGTCAATTCTTGAAAAGCAACCACGAACTGTTGATAATTTATTTTGAAATGGCACAAAACTGCTGTAATGCAAATACTGTGCAGACCATGTTGGTTTATGGTAAATTGTTCTGTTTAATTTACCATTAGTTTTTCTTTAATAGTACATCTAGGAAAGGCAGACAGTCATCTTTCTCGTGCTCTGACGTGAAACCGATATTCTTATGTGCTTTGTTGAAACTTTGAAGCAATGTTCGTGATTGCGACCTGTTCTTAAGTACAAGAAATATATCATCCACGTACCGTATATATTGAGCGCATTTACTTATGTCACTCTTTAATGATGTATTTTCTAGGTGCCCTAGAAAAATCTCAGCCAACACTGGAGATAAGGGGCTTCCCATTGCGACACCATCAGTCTGTTTGTAGATGTTTCCATTAAAACGAAATCGTACGTCTTTCGTGCATAATAAGATAAGCTTGCGTAGAGTTTGACCTGGCACCGGCGATGGTAATATATCGTGTTCTACCACTTTGACTATAATGTCAATGGTTTCATCAATTGGAACATTTGTAAACAAAGACGTAACATCAAAAGATACCATAATCTTGTTTTTAACATTTATATCTTGAATTTTGTTTACAAACTCAAACGAATCGGCAACCGAATGATTACCTAGTAGTTTACGTAATTGTTCAAGTAAACGAACTAGCCATTTAGCTAGTGCATGAAACGGAGAATTTACCATTGATAAAATTGACCTCATAGGACAACCTCTTTTGTGTGTTTTTGGTAATCCGTACATTATTGGTGTAGATGATCCAACTGGCTTGATCTTCTGTGCAGTGGCCTCATCAATAAAACCGGCATCTGTCAAAATCTTAATTTCATTAATTAATGGAGGCACTATCGATGGGCCGAAATTATGGAATACATCCTTCTAATAAATGCGATGTTGATTTTGAGGCAGCATTTGAATTGTTATTTGAACAAACAGCTGACTTGGATCCTACCAGTATTGATTATAAAAATTGGTTCAAGGCTACACTAGTTGATCAGGCTTCACACTTGAAATCGTCTAAATGTGCAGATCAGCATGCGTTGACAAAGCAGCATCTAAATACACTTAGAAATATCAGCAGAAACGCAGACATCAAAATACTACGCGCTGATAAAGGAAAGAGCGCAGTTATCATGGACAAATCTGAATACGTACAAAAGATGGAAAACGTGTTAAATGACAATACAAAATTCACACGTATAGACGATAAATCAGATGAAATAGACAAGGTGGAGCGCAAAGTAATAAATGAAATTAAGATTTTGACAGATGCCGGTTTTATTGATGAGGCCACTGCACAGAAGCTCAAGCCAGTTGGATCATCTACACCAATAATGTACGGATTACCAAAAACACACGAAAGATGTTGTCCTATGAGGCCAATTTTATCAATGTTAAATTCTCCTTTTCATGCACTAGCTAAATGGCTAGTTCGTTTACTTGAACCATTACGTAAACTACTAGGTAATCATTCGGTTGCCGATTCGTTTGAGTTTGTAAACAAAATTCAAGATATAAATGTTAAAAACAAGATTATGGTTTCTTTTGATGTTACGTCTTTGTTTACAAATGTACCAATTGATGAAACCGTTGACATTATAGTCAAAGCCGTAGAACAAGATATATTACCATCGTCGGTACCAGGTCAAACTCTACGCAAGCTTATCTTATTATTCACGAAAAACGTACGATTTCGTTTTAATGGAAACATCTACAAACAGACTGATGGTGTCGCAATGGGAAGCCCCTTATCTCCAGTGTTGGCTGAGATTTTTCTAGGGCACCTAGAAAATACATCATTAAAGAGTGACATAAGTAAATGTGCTCAATATATACGGTACGTGGATGATATATTTCTTGTACTTAAAAACAGGTCGCAATCACGAACATTGCTTCAAAGTTTCAACAAAGCACATAAGAATATCGGTTTCACGTCAGAGCAAAGAGAAAGATGACTGTCTGCCTTTCCTAGATGTACTATTAGAGAAAGAAACTAATGGTAAATTAAACAGAACAATTTACCATAAACCAACATGGTCTGCACAGTATTTGCATTACAGCAGTTTTGTGCCATTTCAATATAAATTATCAGCAGTTCGTGGTTGTTTTTCAAGAATTGACAGGTTGGTTAGTCAAGATTCTAAAGAAAATGAATATAATAAAGCAATTAACGATTTAATGTCTAATGGCTATCCCAGACAATTAATTGAATCAATTATTAAAAGGGGAGTTAACCAGAAACAGACGTACTATGGGCCAGAAAAGAAAACCGTCTACCTAAACATCCCATTTAAGGGGGATGCAGTTTCCCGAATGGCACAAAAGAAAGTTGAAGCAGCATTGGCACGCACATTTAATGCAGCCAAACTACGAGTGTTATTTAGGGTAACACACTTGCCTTTACCAGCAATCAAAGAGAAACAGCCGTTAATGTTGATATCAAATATTATTTACCAATATACATGCGCAAGTTGTCGATCAACTTACGTAGGCCGGTCGACCAGACGGTTAATTACTCGAATGAGAGAACATTGCAACTTGAACGCCTGTTTTAAATCAACTGGTGAATACACGTCTGCTATTGCGCAACACATCATCGAAACAACGCACGTATGTTCTCCAGACGTAGCATTCAAAATAATTACTTAATGCAAAAACAAAAGGGAGCTAGCCACATACGAAGCCTTACGGATAAACAAATTGCAGCCGGATTTATGTAAGCAGAAGAAGCACGTACAAGCATTGAGCTTGAACTGGATGTGACGCACGCAATTTGATTGGTTTCTATTTTTTCACACTCGCTTTGTTCACATATTTCTATCTTGTTTTGCTTTCCAATTTATATATAAAGATATGTTCATGAGTAGATATTTGAGAGACCATGAGAAAGAAAATTTTCTTATATCTGATAAAATTTCTTTTTGTTTTTGCACACAGGAAGGGAACAATGAATATATATATATATATACTGAGTCTATAAAGAATACTAACTATGGTTGTGTGTTGGTAACCGATATAACATTATTGTACTGAAAAGATTTACATGGTACTAAAACTGTGGTTTCCGAGTCGGAACATGGTACCAACATGATGCATATCAATTTATGCTATACTTCACCGAAATTGAGAATTACAACAATTTTGAACACCTGTTACTCCAGTAAATCCATACACCCTGGCCTTGATCGATATCAGTTATCACATTTCGCGGTTAGTGTGACATCATTGAATTCAATATATAACAGTTAAATACTGTTTTGTGCGGAGAACTAATTTGTTACTAGGTTAGCAACACCAAATACATACATGCATTTATATCAGTTTTCCGCACCAAACAGTATTTAAATGCTTAATTTTAACTGACTAATATATATTGAGTACTCGCCATGTACTGTTCAGAGTTTGTTACAAACTAGACTTGCAAATTGGCATTTCTCCGGAGTACGTGGCTCTAACCAATTGGCTACCTTGCCGCTCGCTAAAAACAATTTTCTGATATATTAATTTCGTTCGCTTTTTCTTCTTTAAAAACATTAGCTATTACTCAGACATATGTGTAGCGTGCAACAGTGTGGCTCAGTGGTTCGAGCCACCGATTCTGACATGCACAGATTAGAGCCCTAATCGCGGCAAATTCTCGACTGTACGTTCTGAGTTCCCATTTGGGACAAAACTCGTCTACTAGATAAATTTCCTTTTCTCCATTATAAAAGGCTTAGTTTATATCGACAAATGAATGTACATAATGGGACTGTTGTTTATATCAAGATCGCAAACTTGATTTTACTACTCCTTTAAACATCCGTGCAAAAAATTTTTGCTTAATGATATAAATGTTCAATTCAATAACACTTCTACATGTAGTGTGGCCTATGTTCTATACTGAATGATTTTGTTTGTCCAATCGGAACATCACTTCGATAAATCTAATATGTAAAATTCACACAAAGTAAAGGCATAGTTAGTATATAATTGAACATAGAGTGTAGCGTGCGAAATGGTAAGGCAGTGGTTAGATCAACGGACTCCGAAACAGACGTGCCTACATTCGAGCTCTGATCGTGGCATATTCTGGACATAACGAGATGAGTTCATAATAAGGAAGAAACCGCTATTCTGGATGAACCGCATTTTCAAAATTTAATCGATTTAAATAAATATGAAATATTAATACCAACAATATTAATGATGAGAATCGCAATAAATCTAACATTTCTCTTATTATTATAAATACTATCGCTACTATTATACTACTGATTCTACCTTCATTACAGATAAACAAAAGCTACTACAACTATAACAACTACGACAATTATTAGCACTACTACTATCAACACTACAGCTACGTAAAATATTATATACACGCAAATTTCAGTTTATATTTAGCGTTTAATAATGTAGAAAAGGCAATGCATCCAGTAAATCGGTGTCGTCACTATCCGGAAATCTATCATTCTCGACAATACGTGAAAATTTATACATATTCCATAAATTTACTTGTTACTAAACAATTACGTAGATTCAAAGTTAAGGCACCTCATTGTGAAACTTGTCCAGCATATATACATTTTTTTCTTAATAGGCCCAATTGAACTTTGAAATTTGTCTCTAAATGTCATTTAAACAATATGTTTCAGGTACAGGTACTGATAAATTGAGTTTCATTTCTAAAGGTATTTGATTTAAAGTCAGAAGAATATTTACTTTTAAACCCAAGTGACACATGAATAACTTCATTCTTTACTCATATTAGTCATCTCAAGCCCGGATTATCGGATATTAGAAGCTTGGTAAATGTAAATTGAAGAAGAAAAAACTTTGTATTGTACGTTTTTGACTGAAAAATATAGTAACATTTATATAATAGTAAATAATTTAACCTAAAAATAACACATTCTGGTAATTTGCACTCCGTAGTTCATTGAATCATTAGTGTAATGCAAATTTCCTGAAGCTGCAAATAGATCTAAAAATTTAATCCCATAGAAGAGGATAAAAAAGTAAACAAGCAGAAACAAACACTTGGATAAAAACTTCTGCGAATTTATTTGCCCTTATTATCATATTTTCTAATTATTTCTTATTAATTTATCGGCGAAAATTCGTTAAACGCGGCCAAAATACTGAATCCTTGGAAATAAATTGTAGGAAAACGATCCGTATTCGATTCATCGGTCTTTTAAAGTTAACAGTTTGCCTAATGGTACGTGATTCTCTGAGATTTTTTTCTCATGCAGGTTGCCAAAACAATACCTAAAAATAAAAATGATTTCATTATTATTTATTTCTATTATTTATTCCATAAAACCGAAGTTTGCACATCTTCATATAGCATCAGCAGTATGGTATAACATTGACAGGTTTTGCATATATTTCACCGCTGCTCGTGAGCTGTATTTTACTTAATAATATCCCCTTTATTTAACTTTACCCTTTCCTTTCTACTTCTACCATATTCAACCCTTTCTTAACCCGACCGCTCTCGTTTATTTCAAACTTTGCTATCGCCCTTCCAGGAGCAACTGCTAATTTTGTGTCTCTTTCTTGTGTGGTGACTATTTCTGTTGTCTTAGTCTCAGCGGCGTAATCTGTGAAGGCAATGCCAACGAGGAAATCCAAGACTGACACAAGAGTAAGATATTTCATGTTTGTTATTTTTTCTGTTATGAAAGAGATGGAACACATTTTATAGTGCTCTTTTTGTGAGAATGTCACGATAACTCTAAAAAATTTGACTTATGTTGCTTTTCATAAACTAAGTATAATTTTATTTCTCCCATTAGGTTGCTAAAATTAATATTAACATTTTCAATAAATGAGATGACGCGGAAGCCATTGGCTTCGGGATTTATTTTTATTAGACCGATTTGAGCCGTATGAACTGTATTAAAAGCTTATTTGGATTTAATTCCTGTCTCAGTGCATATATTTACCCAGTTTAGGGTCAGTATAATGCGAAATATCCTCATCGAAATCAAAGTAATTTGATCATATTTTCAAAATGAATATTTTTTGAGACTTTCTCCTCGGTTGATTAGATTCGAAATTTTGCGCATATCAAATAAAATCTTTGAATTAATTCCTGGAAAACTGTTAATCGTAGCCTTTATTTTGCAAAATTTATCTTAAGAAAACACAATAGAAGTTCCAAGAAATGTGCGAGATTACACAACATCATAGTGCTACATCGTTTTATAAATATCTTCGTTTATTGAAATTACCTGATCTGCGTTTTGACTAACGCAGCTTTAATTGTTCCACTAGTTGTCTTTCTTTAAGATATTTCGGTTAGAGATAAAGGTAGCCGAAATATCTTAAAGAAAGACAACTAATGTAGCAATAAAAGCTGCGTTAGTGAAAGCGCAGATCAGGTAATTTCAATTTATCCCGTTTAGCAAAACCAATTTTCATTCAGGAAAGATCTTCGTTTATGTTTAAATTTGATAAATCAAGAATGCAATATCCATTTAACGTCAGATTCCATTAAATATAATTCTAAATTATTTTCTTTCCCTGTTAGGAAACTAATCGGTAGAATATTTACAGAAAATTTAAATACATCAACTTGCAGATTATAACGTAACTTGGAGCTGAGGTTCGTTTTCTCAATTCTTAGCCTTAAATTTAATTTGTAATTCCAGTTTCCACAAAATTATAAGTGCCCTTCAATTAGGTAAAATCTGAAATAAATTTTGTGCATTTAAGTAATAGTTTTATTCCTGCTCTTTCAAAGTAGCAAATATTGTATTTTTCAGAAATTAAAACAAACACAACCTGGAAATTAGGAAATAGGCAAAAAAAAACTTAGATTCATTTTATTACATTAGTTGTAATCTATATGTAAAAAAACGAATAACGGATTTTCACTTTCATACATCAAATCAAAATTGTTGAATTCGCAGAACTATTGTTTGCTAAGACAGTATTGCGTTACAAATTAATGAATCGCTGAAGATTAACAAATGTCGGCTAGCAGTTACACAACCTAAAACCGAGTGGAATGGCGTTGGTCAACGGTTAGATGACATTTATGTCAAGGATTAAGTGATTTCATAATTTTAGCCCTCCCTCAATTGGTTTTTATTGATAAAAGAGATTTCAGAATCCATATAAAATATCCATTTGTAGGTAATTTAAAATAATATAAAAATTAATTCTCCCTTGTATTGGTTGTAAGAACTTTTCATTAGTACACATTAAAATAACAAATTGCTACAAAATTAAGTATATTCTAAAAGTATATATTTTTTAATACTTTCAAAATAGATTTAGAACTCATATTGTATTTAAATGAAGCTTGTCAAAGAACTTCCCATTTTTTCTAAATCGTTCACCTGGATCTATTGCTTTAAAATTTCAAAACAGACATCGACTTGTTATATTATGGAATAGACTAAAACGGGATAATTTTCATATCTAATAATAGGCTTCGAAGCTACTTTAAATTACTCTGTTTTGGTCAAAATAGTCTCTTAATTACAAAAATTCTTCAAAATTACTAGAATAGCAGCAATTTGTTTGATCAATACGGCAAAATTTAAATATTACTAAACAGTATTATATATATATCGGATAATACGTTTCCAATGGATAAACATATTTAAATAAAGTACAACTAATATTATTAAAATGATAATAAAATCGATTTAAACAAAACGTAGGCAAGGACAAACACTTGCATGCAAATGATAGTGTTCCTTCAAATATTGTACTTGCGTTTTGTTAATTAGATGATCAATGAATATTCAAACGAGAAGCATTAAATTTTAAATTCTTAATTGCAACTCCTTGCATGCATTGACGGCTTGGACTTTTAAATTGGCTTAAAAGCATTAAAACACAGGACGCTATGTAAACTTGACCAAAATAAATATTAAACATTATTACCACTAATATTAATAATAATACATACAATAATTCTTCTATTACTACTACTACACCAACATTAATACGAAAACTACTGATAATACCCTCACTAAATATAAGCATAAACTACTTCTACTACTATATCAATCAATATAATAATTCACACTGCTACTACTACTACCAGCACTAATGCGACGTAAATTATTAATATTACATCTACAATTATTACAACTACTAATTATAAAATTAATAACAAATTAAAACAATTATCAATTATAATAAGTATTAATAATACGCATCCTCATCATAATAATCCTACTCATAATCATAATATTATTTTGAATTATTTGGCAACATAAATGAGACTGACCATGTATGAAATATATTTAGACGTATCTATGAACGGACATTGGACAATGAAATATATGTCACTTCACCTGTGATATAAATTGTGTATTTAAGAATAATTTTTCATAAAGTATGTATGCGCGAAATAGTTTAAAGGCCATTTTCTATTCATAATATCTCAACTTGACTGCAATACTATGTACCTAATATGGTAAATTTTGCAAGCTAAGGCACACTTAAATAGAATAAATAAATATTGAATTTTAAACGAACTAGATGCCGGAATTGTGTTTATGTGAATCCTAAAAACGCAGTTAATAATAAGAGAGCATTTAATGGACAAATTGAAAAGAGGTTAAAACTTGACAATTTAAATAAAAATTTATATTTTAAATCAAATTTGTGAGCTTGAAATAAACACCAATTCCATTGCATTTCACCAGTCACACAGTCTATAAAAATAATGGTCACTTAGGCTTACTATATTGTGCATTTCCTTAAATGCAATGCGATGGGCGTTTTCAAAAAATCTCGCAAACGTGATTTAATGAATTTTCCCCACGACCCGCGCAAAAAATCATTCTATAATTGTATAAAAATTAATCGTCTGAAGAAATTAATTGCGATGCAAATTACTGCAAAAATTGAAATATAGTTAAAGGTCGAAGTGAGTCAGTACGCATGACTGACATTACCTACTCAACCGATTTGGTGTTTTGGTATAATTTCTCTAGTTGCTCGAGCTCCATAAACGGTAACAAATAAAGACCATTAAAATGGACGTAATCACAATAATGACAATCAAATGCAGAAACGTGCTCTACACTAAGAAACGACATAAAAAATAATAGATTCTTGTGGCTGTTCATCTAAGAACTTCGTTCTCATTCGTATGGTAGTGGAAGAAAAAATTGCTTTGGTTATGAAAAATTTTATAATTGTAGCAATAGCCACCTTTGAGACTAAAAACGCACCAAGGGGTACTATCTAGGATTGGCAATATATCAGCAGAAATTCCGCGCAGAAGCTTCCGTATTAGGATGAAGCAGGCAGCACCATGATAAAAGCAGACTTCGAGCTGAAGTAAACATAATTTAATTAATATTTGTAAAGTTTTTTATACTAAATCGACGCTCATTATTCGAGTAAAATATTATATATACTTGATTTAAAATAAAGCGTTTGGTGTCTTTACAAATGGATTCTGATGGGTTGGAAACGTTGATTCAAGGACTGACTGCACAAATGAACAATTTGACTGCAGAATTAGGCATAATTAAGTCTCGTCTGGATGATACACTGATAATAAATACCGAGGGAATCCGCGTGCACGGCCCGATAAATATAGGTAGACAAAACAATAACTAAGATTAACGGCCGGCAGAAAGTGGTTATCTGTCTCTGACTCAACTCTTGCTTACATAGCTATGATAGAGTCGTTGCAAATGGGAGCTGCAGCTACTTTTATTGAGTGAGACGGGTGCAAGCTACAAATGGTTACGATAAATCCCAGACGCTAATTATAACCAATAACATGTTAGAAGTTTTGAGAACTTTTTTTGCTAATACACCTTTAATTGGATTATTTGGAAATATTTGGTTCAAAAGGATGCAAATCAAAACCCGATTATTAGACTAGCTGGTTGAAAAATTCAATATATCTGGAACGTATATGTTCTGATTATTTCAAATCAAGCGTGTCAAATTGAGATAAAAACATATTCTATTCGACAATACAATTTAATAATATTTGATTGCCCATGTGGTGGTACCAATTCTTTAAATAAAGTATGCGAGATTGAAGTAAACGCCAATCCCATTGCATTGAACCAGTCGTCGAACAACATAACGAATTTTGACTTTCCATGACAATCTTCAGTTTACGACAGCAAACTGACTATCGATGATCAAACTGCATTGAATATATATGTAATTCAACTTTAGATATGGCACTCCCAAATCTAGCCGTCTCGCATGCATTCAACTTGACCGGAAATGGCTTCACAATTTCTATACAGTCACGAACATTAACTGTGTTCTGCTTTCGCTACACACACACACACATATATATATATATATATATATATATATATATATATGTATATATATATATATTTAGACAATACATTTATACAATAATTAATTGCCCGATTGGTGGTAACAATTCTTTAAATCAAGTTTGCGTGCTTCAAGTAAACACCAATTCCATTGTATTTACTTCAAGTTCGCAAACTTGATTTAAATAATTGTTACCACCACCCGCGAAATCAATTATTGTTAAATTGTATTGCCTATATATATGTGGTGAAAGCTACAAACAATTAATGTTCGTCACTGCATAGATATTGTGCAGCCGACATTTCCAGTCATGTTCAATGTATGCAAGACTGCTAGAGGTGAGAGCCGCATATCTAACTTTGATTTCTATATATATTCAAAGCGGTTTGATCCTCGATAGTCATTTTGCCGTCGTATTCTGATAATGATCACGGAAGGGCGAAACGCGTCAGTGCGTTCCGTCTGGCTGTAGTTTTGTTATGTTGTTCGACGACTGGTTAAATACAATGGGATCGGTGTTTACTTCAAGCTCGCAAAATTGATTTAAAGAATTGCTATTCGAGTTTATCAGCCTCATGCAAAAGAAACATTAGGGTCAGTCCTGTGTATTGACGCTTTTCTATCTTCCAATTTCATCTTCAGAGCACAACGGAAAACTAACTAAAAATGATTAAACCGCAATTCATATATGAGTCATTGGAAACCGGATTTTAGTTCTCACATTAAACTGTATCACTTAAGTTGTATCTAACTCGATATACCCACAAAACAGTTACTTTAAAATCACTAACATAAAATTTGTTCGCCTTTCGATCAATACCAGTTCAGTTATATTTATTACGTCAAACTACCATCAGGTGTATGAAGTGACGTGTTTCATAACTTCATTGCTGTCAACCAAATACGACAGTAAGCAGACCAATAAATATCAAACCGTGGTGAACAATTTAGGTAAAAACTGTTAAATATGCCAATCTTAACACTAATTTCCTTACATGAACTTTATATTGCACTCAATGAATTCAGCGAATGCAATAAAAGTACTCTGAGCCACGTTTTCGGATGCTTAATAAAAGCAAACCCGTTATTATTTATTTAAACGTACACGATAGCATAGGCCGACTTGGTCGTTCTTACCGCTACGTTTGGCCTCTAACCGTCATCAACAGATCACTATGGAAAACTGTCGAATGACTATCAAATTACTATTTAATTACAAGATATGGGAATTTATATATGAGGATAACACCTCTTATAGTCATCACTAAACTGTATTTTACCGGAAAATAGGCAATAGTTTTAATTTGCAGTTATAAAAAGTTGGTCAGCTTTATCTTCACGTGCATAAGTTATACAATTTAATATTCGTTGATGGTATTTTAGTCATATGTATTTTTCAAATATAAGTTACGCAACAATTTGATGTCATTTTTCTAGTCGCAGAACATAGCAAAATTAAAGAAAAGTGTACGAGCTTATAAGTTTCACCATTTGACAGTCATTAACAGAGTACAACAGCGAAGTATCACATCACTAATAAAATCAACAGGCGCTATTAAGGTATGGAAACCTAGATTTGCTGCACTTACCTCTAATTGTCTCGCATGAATTTTATTTTATGAAATATCTGACTGTGGTCACTAACATTAATATCTTAAACGTAGCCTTTCGTATACTAGTTAAACAATGAAGGCTTTGGGCGATTGCCTTGTTGTGAAAATGATATTTGAAATCACGTTTTCGAAATGGAGATACTCATTAGTCCCATTTTTAAAACTATTTTTAAACGAATGCTAAACTACAATAAAACGTCGGCACTGAAAGTTTACGAGTTTCCGTAGTCATTATTAGAGCACAAAATCAATCTGTTTGACGTGGGGCAACGCCAACACATATAGAAGTTAAATCTCATGCACATTCGTTTCGTGCTTACTGGCGACTCATCAGTAGGAGCCGGTATTACGTCCTTTAAACACTATATATTTGGTAGAAGAATGTGGAATAATAGGACGGTACAATCGATATCAGTTATCACATTTCGCGGTAAGCATGACATCATTGAATTCAATATATTACAGTTAAATATTGTTTGTTGCGAAGAGCTAATATAAATGCAAGTATGTATTAGGTTTTGCGAACCTAGTAACAAATTAGTTCAGTTGTGACCAGAAGGATAAACCAAAGGCAGCATGAACGGTATAACTCAGAGTACGTTTACTGGGAACATGTAGGATATTACCTTTAAACTTTATAAATTTATATCCCTCAGGTTGGTATCAGGTACCGACTCGGAAACCATAGTGTTAGTATCCCGTACTCATTGATTTCAAAAACGTATCAGTTACTAACACAATAGCCATAGTGTTAGTATCCTTTACAGTCTCGGTATATATGTTATATAGTGTGAGTTAACATTGAAGTCGCATTGTCGTTGACTTTAGATGATGTTAGCTTCACTATTACAGGTTTACATATTCGTCTAGGAGATTGTACCGTCCTATTATTCCACATTCTTCTACCAAATATATAGTGGTTAAGGGCGTAATACCGGCTCCTACTGATGAGTCACCAGTAAGCACGAAACGAATGTGCATGAGATTATACTTTCCGTTCATGCTGCCTTGGTTTATCCTTCTGGTCACAACTGAACTAATTTGTTACTAGGTTCGCAAAACCTAATACATACTTGCATATATATTAGTTCTTCGCAACAAACAGTATTTAACATATAGAAGTTATTTGAAATGAAATATGCGGCTATTACGAGCGTTAGGCTCGAATACATTGCACCTAACTGTTATTTTTCGATTAAGCATTTTTAAGCAGTAACGAACATGACATTCAATGTAGCCTTAATCCAAAAAAATAAATTAGCTAACATTTATTTAAAACACACTGCGTGAGGTCCTTTGAATCAAGATTTTAATACTGCGAACAATACAAATCCCATTTCATTAATGCTCTCGGACAACATACCAAAGCTACACTTAATTGAAAAATATGTATTTCGAGGCAACCGATAAAGGCGGATAAATGCATTCAATGCAATAAATTATATTAAGCAATGACGAAATAAATATTTTTTTCAAAACAGTCATTGGTTTCGTTAGAGGGTTAAATATCTTTCTGACGATAAAATAAGTTGTTATATCAAATTATTGAATAGCTCCAGAAAATAAGATTCCAGTTGACTATACTACGGTCAAATTCACTGAAATTATAAATTTATGTAATTAACCGAGAATTGATTGCACGGGTGGTGATAACGTTTACTATAATCAAGGTTGCGAACTTGATATAAACACCTGTTCCATTAAGTACTTATATAATGTCAGTATAATCCAAGAATTGTATAGTGTAGAATAGGCAATTCATCAAGTATACCGGTTTTGTCCTTATTGGGAACTCATTATGTACTGGCCAGAATTTGCCGCGGACAGGGCTCGAACATGGGCACGTCTGCTTCGGAATCTGGTGCACTAACCGCTGAGCCATCCTGCGGCACACTACACACGATTTTCAGTCATATAGCAACTAATGTAATTTGGTTAGTTTTTTCCTCTATTTTTGTTGGAGCTCATATGGCATCCATTTAGACACAAAGTTCCAACTAACAATCTCTAATATGTCATTACTGAGCAGACATCACACTAGTTGGGAAAGTGGTATTAAACGAGCATTGATTACGTAGACGGTGATAAAATTTATTATAATCTAGGTTGCGAACATGATATAAACACCTGACGCATTAAGTACTTACATTATGTCAGTATAAACTAATAATTGTATAGTGTAGAAAAGGCAATTCATCCAGTAGATCGCTTTCGTCCTAATTGGACTAACCAAGTTACATTAGTTAGTATATAACTGAAAATTTTGTGTAGGCTAGTGTGTGGCAGGATAGCCAAGTGGTTAGAGCACCAGATTCCAAAGCAGACGTGTCCAGGTTTGAGACATGTCCGTGGCAAATTCTGGCCAGTACATGATGATTTCCCAATAAGTACAAAAATTGTTATCATCGCTCGTCAATTAATGCTCGTTTAATTATATAAATGTTCATTTCAATACCACATCCCTTTCTAATGTGACGTTTGTTCAGTAATTACAGATTGGGGATGGTTAGTTGGATCTATGAGCTCCAACTAAAAGATAAAAAAACTATTCGAATTACATTAGTTACTATATGACTGAAAATCGTGTGTAGTGTGCGGCAGGGGGGCTTAACGGGTAAAGCATCAGATTCCGAAATAGACATGCCCAGGCTAGAGACCTGTCCGAGGCAAATTCTAGTCACTACATAATGAGTTCCAAATAAGGACAAAACCTGATTACAGGATGCATTGCCTTTACGACAAAAACCAATTCTTAGTTTATACTGGCCTAATGTAAGTACTTAATGGGTCAGTTGCTTATATCAAGTTCGCAACCATAATCATAGTAAAAATTATATATCGTTATATACATAATCAAAAAATCTATCATAAAAATTGAAACTTTGAACCGAGAGTTTGAGTGTGCATGGCAGTTTTCATAATTGTAAAATAATTTATAATCAACAACGCATGACTCGCAGATATATATATATGTATATATATATATATATATATATATATATATATATATATATATATATATATACATAATCAAAGTATTTTCGTCATGTTTTCTTGCAATTTCGATGATAAGCTAATTATAATTCATCATTATACATATGATAATTTATATATATATATATATATATATATATATATATATATCAAGTTTCTCGTTAAGTAAACTTGAACCAGGCCCTTCTTAGGATCATTCTAATTTCCGTATTTATTAAACTATATAATTAGCGTGTCAGTCAAATTTAATAGCGTTTGTTTTGTTAGATTAAGGATAATCTTCATTTTTGCAGTGTTCTCAAATTTTACGAAATGTTTCTGGTCTTTTTAGATTTGCTTTCGACGATAAATTTTGTTATTGATACAGGTGCAACAGTATACTTTTTATCCCCCGATTTTGGTGTAACATGCAATGCAGATGTATATTTACAGGCCACTATCGACAATTAATTAAAACATATAGCTTAGAGAATATCAGAAAATTATAACGCTTACGTTTTGCATTTCCATCAATGTGCCGCATTGTTTATTACGGCTAGATTTCTTGGCGAGTTATGATCTGATAATTAATACATACTACGTTACCTTGCTAGATTCAGTTACGAATTTACATGTAATTAGTTTTTTGGAGTGGCTATTGTATAGCCATTTCATTCAAGAGAAAATATTCGTTCAAATCCGTTCATCCACGTGCACGTGAAGTAGTCATCGCTTTTCGAAAATTATTAAAATCAAAATAACGGACTCCGATAAAACTAGACTGACTACGCGGCATTATATAGCAATTAAAGTCCCAGTAGTTTGACTTGATCTCGACCCTAGGTTCAAAAAGATTTATAAACAGCCAAGGACACTTTTGAACATATTGTAGAGGATGTTATTATTCGTACTCATACTGGCCCATTGACTTCACCGAATAAAATGGAAGCCAAGAAACAGGTTGGTAATAATGGAAAATGTTGTGATAATCGGGTCCTTGACAGAGTTATAATTCCTTCTCAATTTATGTTATATAATGCGAAGGATATCATTGATGGAAATGCACATCCTAAATTGTTTAAATTGCTTAACCGTAAATTAGTTAGTAACAAGATACCCCTGTATGATAAGAGCATCGCAAAGCCATTTGTCATTATAACTTTTGGGTCATTTGAATATCTTGTAATGCCCTGTGGTCTATGTAATTCATCACTTATATTTCAGAGATTTGTTAATGAGGTGTTAAAGAAACAAGCGCACGCCCAAACTTACATTAATTTTGTAATTATAGCCCAGGATGATTTGGAACAAAAGCTATTCGGCAACAAAGAGTCGCTTGCTTGTATCGATCATTTCTGTCTCTTCTTAAACAAGGAATGTTGCGTATGTGAACAGAAAGAGACATGGCGTTATAGATACCGTAAAAGACTATCAGATATTTTCTTATACCGATTAGTTCTAAGCATCAGATTCATTCTATTTATATGTGTAATTACTACAGATAATTCAATCCCATGATGGCGGAAAAACGGGCACTGTTGACGGGACATATCTTTGGGCTGATATTGCCTTGGTCCAACTCATGTCAGACGGCGTGAGTTTTTACGGTGCATGATTAAGCACCCTCTCGCTACGTACATTTTACATAGGCCCTATTTAGGGACATTTTAATTTCCATATCTATACAGATATATATTTAGTGTGGCAATTCAGTCTATTAGTCATCATTTTATTAAGTTAAGAATTATCATCATTTGTGTTAGTTGCTTTTCTTCGAAAGTTCCGAAAAACAATATTATATCTTCCATTGTAATGCAGATGTCATTTCAACTGGGAAAGCGGTTGTCAATATATTTAATAGGTTGGATACTATTGACTATATTACATGAACCAAAAAATACAATTTATATATACCATGCATTTTTTCTTTATCTTGCCGCATGAACTTTGGCTTCGAGTGACAAATACAAATGTAACCTGTGTATAAAGTATATTAAATTCGATATTTTATGAAATTTTTAAATTTTTAGGAAAAAAAATTAAGCCCTGTAAATATAATGAAGCAATTAAAGTGATATATTTATGTTAAACCAAAAATTGCTCTTTACTCAAATCAACTTTTTTCCCATATGTTTCAATATGTTATTACAAAATTTACTATATTTTAACTTATCAGTTTTTAGCTCTTATATGAGTGACTAGATATTTGTTACGTAAACGTTCTCATATTCAAACCAACAGACAAGAAACATGAGATTGTGTCTGTTTTATTTGCATATGTACAAACTATATTAAACACCAAACATTAAAAATGTCAATATTATTGTTTATGAAATACACTTATAATACTAAATTTTTAAGAATATTTTATAATTAGCCGAATGCTATGCTTTTCTATCGACGAATTTTACAACCAATACTAGGCGGTTTATTTGAGCGCCAAAAGCCATTTTACTTATACAGGAATCGGACTAATTTTTAAACATAATAAAAAATATTTTCAATTAAATGTTCGTTTATTTATAGAAATCTTTTATCTAATGCGATAGCATCCAGATAGATATGCATACCAACACATCTAGCCTAAATTCAAATGAATACAAATTTTAATGGAATGTCGATTTTCACGGGATGAAATCAATTTATATTAACGTTTATTAACGTTTTATTAAGGTAGACTGATCTGCAAATTGTGCCATCAATTAAAAAATCATTGATTGGGTGGTAATGGTAACAGTTCTTTAAATCGAGATTGCAAGCTTGTTGGAAGCATCAATCTCATTGTATTAAACCAGTCGTCAAACAACATAGCAAAACTACCGTCAGTCACACGGACTGACGTTTTTCAAACTGCCATGATCATCATCAGAGTGCGACGGCAGACTGAATAGCTTGGATCAAATCGCAATGCATATATATGCAAAGAAAATTTAGATATGCGGCTCCTACCTCTAGTATTCTAGCATATATTTGACCGGCAATGTCGTCTACACAGTTTTTATTCAGAACCTGGTTCGAGTCCTGTCCGCGGCAAATTCTGGCCAGTACATGATGAGTTTCCAATAAGGACGAAACCGGTCTACTGGATGAATTGCCTTTTCTACACTATACAGTTCTTAGTTTATACTGATATATGTAAGTAATTAATGGGTCTGGTGTTTATATCAAGACCGCAACCTTGATTATATTTGATTTGATTATATTTTACAACCAATATTGGTTATGCAGACTGGGATAACAGTTTTTTTTAAAATTAAGTATGCGATTTGACATAAGCATCAAGACAATTGTATATATACGTCTTTCTTTAAATCGGTTTCGAACTTATTGGGAAATAATTTATGCTAGACTGTATAAGAGTAATTCCTGATAATAAAAAACCGGCCTACTGGATGAATTTACTTTTTTCTTACATTTTACAATTAGTAGATTATACTGAAAGATGTTTGTATATAATGAACTTTTTTGTTTATATCATAATCGCCGACTTGATTTGAATAAATGAGTAAGAATTTGCCTGTAATTCTCATATGAATAACAACTGATTACTCCATTATTCAGATAACTGAATAAGAACTGGTGTATATTTACCAACATTATAAAGGTGAAAAGGCATATGCTCGCATAAAGTGTAGCTTGCGTTCAGCTTTGGCGTACACATATTTTATAGTTGACCAGTTTGATTACATCCTAAATCGAAGTATTTCTACCTTGTTTGAAGGTCAAAATTCCACTTAAATCTGCATCTTCCGCTGTCTAAATCTGAAATCTTAACTTTCGGAAATCCTATTTAACCAGATGCGCTACAAGGTGGATTTCTCGCTTGGCGAAGGATATACTAAATCGATGTTTGCAAATTAATGTATGCAAGGCACTCTCATCTACAAATGAACACAACTTGTCCTGTGAAAAATGTGGCATGCCACCAAAACGCTCTTTAATGCTAATTAATTTTATGTGTGTGAGCATGCTCTACAAATTCCAAAAATTCTTGATTGATATTAGCTATCATATTTCGCGTTAATCATGACAGCTGAAAATATTTTATCTTTGCCGATTTGTCTTCTTTACCGAGCAAATGATATGATTTTAGCAAAAATTTCAAATTTCAAATATTTTTACAAACGTAAAGTGTACTTGAGATTCGTTACTCTATTATTCGCATATACAAAATGTCCAAAAGACAAAGATAATTTACAATTAGAATATTATTCTTAATAAACTATCTTCAGGAAAAGAAATTCCTGCTAAGATTACCAAGGCTTAGGAGATTTTTAGTTTTTTTTAACAAGTGGGAAAATATATCTTGCTCAATCTAACAAAATAACTTTGGTTCGCTATTTCAGCACCAACTGCCAGCTACCGTTGAGTTGAATTAAATCAATTATCAGATAAAATTCATCTCAAATATATTTCCACTATATCACTTTATACAACCTCCACGTAACCAAACTGCATGTTAATTACAAAACCTTCTTATCCTTGCTATTTTATTCAAATGCTTTCCTTCAACGTTAAACCAAAACAGGACTCGCCAAAACCTAAAAACTTCAATTAGCTGTTTAATTTGAATATCCGCATTTCAAGCTAATTTGTGTAATGTACAATAACAAGAAAAGACAAATTGTAGAGATTTATCGAGAATATTTTGTTAGAACAATATGAAATTGAAAAACATTTAAAATTTTTTAGTTATGTTTAAATGTTACCATTCAGGTATATTGTTAAGGATTGAGGATTATGAGTGAAATTGCTTTAATTTAGTTTCCCAATTGGAAAAGTTAATTCACGAGGACAATTTCTCAAATGCTCCGAATTTAAAAATGCATGCACATTCCATAAATTTATTTATAACTTATCAATCAGATACATTCAAAGTTTGTACCCCTCATAATACCAATTTTCCAGCATATACACCTTTTGGTTTATTTAATAGATTGAATTAATCTGTTGATTTGTCATTATAGATCATATAACCAATATAGCTACTGGACATGTACTGAGGAAATAAGTTTCGTAGCATAAGATATGTGGTTAAATGTCAAAACGAAATTTACTTTTAAACCTAAGTGACGCATGAATGACTCCATTCTATACGCATTCAAGTTATCTCAAACCCGGATTATCGAAAAAAAAAAGCTTGGCCAATTAAAATTAAAGGATAAATCAAATTTTATTGTACGCTTATGACGAAAATATAGAAAAATTTGTTTTTTTAAATTCTGCGTCCTCAAAAAAACATTCTGTTAATTTGTAATTAATGATCCGTAGTCTCGTTTGTGTCATGAAAAATGTTCTGAAGAAGAGAACAAATATAAGTAAACAAACAGAAATAATCACATGGATAAGACCTTCTATGAGTTTATTTGCCCAATTCATCATGTTTTATGGTGCTTCTTTATTTATTTTCTCGTAGCTAAAGCAAATTAGGAAAGTCGGCACGAAATTTGTTCTACGCTATTAACGTTAAGGTACGCAAATTCATTAAACTAAGCCAAAATACAGCATGCGGGTAAATTAATTTGAGGGAAAATGTTCAAAAATCGTACACGATTCGTCCGTTTTTAAGCTAACCGTTAGGCTAATGACATGTGGTGCTCCCAGATTTTTCGTTGCTCATGAAGGTTGCCGCAACAATTCGGTAAAATATAAATAATTTCATGTTTATTTATTTATATTTTTTATTCCATCAAAACATAAGTTCATACAACTTTAAATAGCAGCTACAGTGTGCTATTACATTGACAGGATTTGCGTATATTCCACCAATTAGTGTCGGCTGTCTGCACCTAATAATAGCCCTATTCTTTTCCTTTAACCTTCCCCTTCTAATTCGACCATGTTCCACTCATTTTCAAACTCAACTGCTTACCTTTATTCCAACCTTTTCTGTCGTCCTTCCGATTAGCTGGTGCAACTGCTAATTTTGTGTTTGGTTCTTGTGTTGTGTCCAACCGAACTAGAAAAAGTCTTCAATCCTGCTGATATTTTAAATTTTGATTATGATAATACTTTCTCATGGTTAAATAAAAGACAGGATTAATTGTTTTTCAACAACATAATTTCTCGAGATTCTATCTTCAAATTTTGTATTATTAAAACAGAAATGTTATGCATTATATCATCTTGTTAATCAACAATGCATACAATCAATTATTAGTCATGGTTACCTTTTTTCTTACAAACCGTTATACTCGAATTATACCTTAAATTTTTCTAATTTTGATGAAGAATCTATCACTCTTTACAGCTGAACTTTCTGATGCTGATAAATTGTACAGTACAACTAATTGCTCATATATATGTGATGTGATATCTTTTTATATCGTACATTTTCTAATTTTATTATTTGATGGAGCATGTGTGGTTTGAATCCAAATAAAGATATTCTATTCTATTCTTTTCTATTTCTGTTCTCTCGGTCTCTACGACGTGAGCTGTGGAGTCAATGACAATGAAGAAAAGCGAGACTGACACATGAGAAACATACTTCGTGTTCGCTATTTTTGCTGTTATGCAGAGTTTGAACACAATTTATAGTGCTTCCATTGTTTTTCTTCAATTACATATTATTTTATTTTACCAATATGTAGCTAAAATTAATATGAATATTTTCAATAAATGAGATGACACGTAAATCATTAGCTTCGTGATTTACGTCAAGTAGACCATTTTGAAGCAGTATGACCTGTATTAAAAGCTTATTTAATTTTAAAACCTGTCTCAAAGCATATATTTACCCAGTTTTGGTCAGCATAATGCAAAACAAACTCATCGAAATCACAGTAAATGGAAAATATGTTGAAATGAATATTTTGATTAATTTGTTGTAGGTTTTTTAGATTCGAAATTTCGCCGATATCTTATTAGATTTTTGAATAACTTCCTGGAAAAGGGTTCTTCTCAGCTTTTATTTTGCAAATATTATGAAATAACTAAATTTTATCTAAAGAAAACGCAATACAAGTTTCAAGAAATAGGCGAGTTTACACAACTTCATTGGATTGGCTCCAACTGCTTGTTTGAGAATTTCGTAATGGTCTGTTGCTTCTAAGATGAACAGCAATATATCATTTATATACCCTTTGTAGAATGAAAACCCAGAATGTATATAAATGAAAGATTGTGGAGCGAAGTTTAGTATTCTCGAAATAAATGGCCATTATCCACTTTGTTATTAATGTGTCTTTTCTTCTTAATAAGAACTAACTGTGTAACATCTAGCAATGGACATAAGAAATATATATATATCTATATATATATATATATATATATATATATATATATATATATATATATATATATATATGTATACCTATCATACATAGACATAAACAGATATTAAATATTAACAAATGTGTTTTGTCTGGTATACTTTATACATTGCTTGTATGATATTCATATTATATTTGGTGTCTATATATATATATATATATATATATATATATTTCTAATTAGAAGAAAGAACACATTGACAACAAAGTTTTTGGCTGGTTCGTAAGTGTGTATGCGTTTGTGTTTGTGTGTGTGCGTTTTTGCATGTAAAGGTCATTCTCGCAGTATTGCAAAGTGATGTCTGAGATCTGGTCATTATTGTTTTGATGGCCTGAGAATTAACCATTTGTGCGCATTGTTCGCTGTTACATGTACGAGTGCTATTTATCCCAGTGTAGTTGATCGTTTCACCTTGTTGCGCAAATTCGTATTTTTCACATAGTAACAGTGCCAGTGTGGATTGAAGTGTTGAATGCTCATATTGTTTGGTAACTTCTGTCACCGTGTGCGCCTCTGTTATTTCCACTTTAGTTTGTTGCCAATCCGATTGTATATTTGTTGATTCTAGTCGAGGGCCTGTTTGGTCTCGACTGGATACAAGTAGATTGTTGTTGAATTTTGTTATTCTTGGCCAGTCGATTAGAATATCATGTTGATGAAACTTTTGAATATTAAGGTCAGGTTCTTGTTGTTTTGTATAAAGGGCATCATAAATAAATAATAATTTTTCTGATTTTGCTTTATGTAGAATTGTGAAATTGGTCGAATTGACAGGGTGCCCCGTTGCCAATATATGATCGGAAATAGCTGATTTTCCTGACGGTGCCAAGCCTTTGTTAATCAATTTCTGTGGCAAATGTTGCTGGATTCTGCTTATCAATTGCTTCTTCGTACGTCCGATATATGTGCTACCGCACATACATGAGAATTTGTAGACTAAGAATGATTTGGAGACAATTGGCAATTGATCTTTGGCATCCAACCTCATGATTCTCTGTTTACTAAATGTCATATTAATTTTAACATTGATAAAGTTCTCCTTAGTTATTCTATTCAGCAGCCGTGCAATTATTGAGACTGATACGTCACCTCTAAATGGTAAGTTTAGGAAAACCTGCTTGACTGTATCCTCTCTAGTGCGAATCTGCCGTAGTCTGATGTTGACATCAATGAAACGCTCTGGGTAGTTGTACATCAGCAAATTTTTCCTGAGGTAGCCCAATTCTTCCTCAAGCTTGTTTTCAGAGCAGATCTACCTGATTCTGTTTGCTAGGTTGTTTACTAAGTTTCTTTTGTGGGATTTTGGCACACTGCTGTTGTAGTGAATGTATTGTCCGGTGAAAGTGGATTTTCTATGTATGGCCAGTGTCAAATCTCCGTTTGCTTCTCGAGTGAGTTTGATGTCAAGGAAGGGAAAACTGTCGTCTTTCTCTACCTCGAGAGTGAATTTGATGTCTGGATCGACTCCATTTGCTTGTTTGAGGATTTCGGAAGGGTCTGCTGCTTCTGAGATGAACAACAAGATATCATCTACATACCTTTTGTAGACTGCGCACTTTTAGGCTCGTTTTTTCAAGGTGATACATGTATACATCTGCCAGGAGGGGTGCGATGCAACTTCCCATAGCTACACCATTGATCTGACGGTAGTATATCCCTTCGAATGTAAATTGCACGTTTTTAGTACATGCTAATATGAGGTCTTTGATGTCATTGGTGTCTATAGGGAAGTCAAAAAACTCATTTTTGATGAGGTCACACAAGATCTCCGTTGTCTTATCCAGTGGTATGTTTGTAAATAAGGATGAGACGTCAAGCGAGACCATTTTATTTTGTAGGATGTTCTTCCCCTTCAGTTCATTTTCTAGTTCGAAGGAGTCCTTAATAGTGTTTGCGTTTATGATGCTCCGTATTTGTTGAAGTATTCAGCAGAGAAACTTGGATGGTTTATGTTGTGGAGCGTTGATCATTGACATAATAGGCCGCATCATCAAACTCACTCAAGAAGAAAACGTGGATTTGACACTGGCCAAATATAGAAAATCCACTTTCACCGGACAATACATTCACTACAACAGCAGTGTGCCAAAATCCCACAAAAGAAACTTAGTAAACAACCTAGCAAACAGAATCAGGAAGATCTGCTCTGAACACAAGATTGAGGAAGAACTGGGCTACCTCAGGAAAATTTTGCTAATGAACAACTACCCAGAGCGTTTCATTGATGTCAACATCAGACCACGGCAGATTCGTACTAGAGAGGATACCGGCAAGCAGGTTTTCCTAAACTTACCATTTAGAGGCGACGTACCAGCCTCAATAATTGCACGGCGGCTGAATAGAATAACTAAGGACAACTTTCCCAGTGTTAAAGTTAATATGACATTTATTACACAGAGAATCATGAGGTTGGATGCCAAAGATCAATTGCCAATTCTCTCTAAATCATTCATAGTCTACAAATTCTCATGTATGTGCGGTAGCACATATATCGGACGTACGAAGAAGCAATTGATAAGCAGAATCCAGCAACATTTGCCACAGAAATTGATTAACAAAGGCTTGGCACCGTCAGGAAAATCAGCTATTTCCGATCATATATTGGCAACGGGGCACCCTGTCAATTCGACCAATTTCACAATTCTACATAAAGCAAAATCAGAAAAATTATTATTTATTTATGAAGCCCTTTATATAAAACAACAAGCACCTGACCTTAATATTCAAAAGTTTCATCAACATGATATTCTAATCGACTGGCCAAGAATAACAAAATTCAACAACAATATACTAGTATCCAGTCAAGACCAAACAGGCCCTCGACTAGAATCAACAAACATACAATCGGATTGGCAACAAACTGAAGTGGAAATAACAGAGGCGCATACGGTGACAGAAGTTTCCAAACAATATGAGCGTTTAACACTGCAATGAACACTGGCGTGTTACCAGTGAAAATTTGCGCAACAAGGCGAAACGATCAACTACACTGGGAAAAATAGCACTCGTACATGTAACAGCGAACAATGCGCACAAATGGTTAATTCTCAAGCCATCAAAACAATAATGACCAGATCTCAGACATCACTTTGCAATACTGCGAGAATGACCTTTACATGCAAACACGCACACACACAAGCACAAACGCATACACACTCACCAACCAGCCAAAACAAGAAACAGAAGTAAAAGCGAGTCAGATTTGTTACCACTAGCATAATCAATTGTAAAACCCAAAATGTATATATATGTATGATTTATAAGAGATGATTAGTATTCACGAAATAAATGGCCTTTATCCACTTTGTTATTAATGTGTTTTTCTTGCTAATTAGAAACATACTGTGCTATATTAAAAGGCATGGACATTATAAAGAATATCTATATATATAATATATATATATATATATATATATATATAATGGATATATAGATATTTATAAAACGTGGGAAGAACCAACATAGTTGCTTACATGATCATCCATATAAATAAAGGAGATATAGTGTGTAGACCTATATATAAATAGATATTCACATACAAAATGTGAGTATAAATAAGTAAATAATATAATTTAAATTAAAAAATACAAATATTGCTAATATATTGCATAACAAAGCTTTTTATTAGCAAACCATCTTGTTGACTACATGTAATTACAATTAGGATGAAACGCGTCTAGTGGATGAATTATCTTCTCTGCATTATAGAAGGCTTAGTTTTCACTGAAAAATGAATGAACATAATGAAACTGGTTTTTATATCAAGATCACATCCTTGATTTAATTAATTTTATCACAGACCGTGCAATTTCGTTTAACTACATTATTTGATATAATAGAAATTTAAATCACGGTCAAGTAATTTATTGTTTAAAGTTTCCACAAAGAAAATAGTAATACAGACAAAACATTTGATAATATCTATTTCACGCCACATTCCATAATACACAATTATAACCTTATTAATTTCCATGTTACGAGGTTTATCGGTAGAATCTTTGGAAAATTTGAATCCACCAATGTGCAGAAGATACAGTAACTTCGATCTCATTTTCGTTTTCTGAAATTTTTAATTTGGAATTCGATTTTCTACAAAATTTGAAGGGACATTCACTTAGGTAAAATCTGAAATAATTTTTGTGCTTTTTGGAAATAGCTTTAATCCTGCTCCTATAGAGTATCAAAAATGTTATATTTCATAAATAAAAACAAACAGAAATTGAGAAATAGCAAAAAATAGTGAATCTTCCATTCATTTTCTTACATTAGTTGCAATCTAGATGTAACAAAAAATAACGGATTTTGCTTTCATAATTCAAGAACAAATTGGTGACTTCGCAGAAATTTATTGATTATTAAAACAGTACTGAGTTACAATTTAGTGAATCGCCGTAGATTAACAAATTTCTGAAAGCATTTACACGATCAAAAACCGAAAGATTGGCGTTGGACTTAAATTAGAGTATTTATTTGTCGAGGACAAAATGATTACATAATTTAACCTGTCGCGCAAACAATTTTGATGAAAAAAACGATCCCCGAAAAGTTATATAAAATGTTCATTTGCAGATACTTTGAAAGAATATAAAAAGAACATAATAAATCGTATCGGTTGTTTGTTGTTTAAAATAATAAACATTAAAACGGTTCTATGCTATAAAACGTTTTTAAAAGTGTATTTTAAAACTAATATTTTCTCGGTTCCCGTGACCAATGTTTTAAACATATATTTCTAGAATTTACAATACGTTCAAAGCAAGTTTAAATGATCATAATATATAAACATTCCATTTGTGGTCAAATTCTTTTTCCCGTTTTATTGAGTTAGAACTGCAAACCACATATATTTTTAAAATAATGAAATGAAATAAAATGGGATTAATTTTATATCCCATAATAGACTTTGTTGTTTCGATAAATTACATTTTTGTAATCATATTAGACTCTTACTTACAAAAGTTCTCCGAAATAACCTAAGCAGCAACTGTATTTTTGAACAATATGACTATATTTAAATATAACTAAATGGTTTTACATATATTTTCAATAAAATATTTTCCCTGAAAAAACAGGCTTAAATATAATACATCAAACATTATTAAAATACAAATAAAATTGAGTTAAATAAACGTAGGCTATGACAAACACTTACATGTAAAATATAGTAATCATTCAAATTTTGTAATTTAATTTTGTTAATTAGATGATCAATGAATTTTCACACGTCAAGCGTTATATTTTAAATTATCATTTGTATCTCCGCTCACACATTGGTGGCTTGGACATTTAAATTGGTTTAATAACATTACCGCACAGGACGGTATGGTTAATCTTCCAAAATAAATTTATATATAAATATCACAAATATTAATAATAATGCATGCAATAATTAAACTATTACTATTAATATTACTACTACTGCTGCTATAAATACGATGACTAGCACCATATTAACGATACTACCATTACTAATACTAAGCAAAATCTACTAAACATAACAATTACCACAGTTTAACAAAAATTGATTGCGCGAGTGGTGGCAACAATTCTTTAAATCAAGTGTGCGAGCTTGAAGTAAACACCAATAATATTGAATTTAACCAGTCGTCGAACAACATAACAAAACTACCGCCAGCCGCAACGCCTGACGCGTTTCGAGCTTCCATGGTCATCATCAGATTACGACGGCAAACTGACTATCGAGGATCAACCCGCATTGAATATATATGGAAATCAAATTTAGATATGCCGCTCTACCATCTAGCAGTCTTGCATACATTGAACGTGACTGGAAATGTCAGCTGCAAAATTTCTATGCAGTCACGAACATTAACTGTTTGCAGCTTTCGCCACATATACATGTAAAGGCAATACAATTACAAATAATTGATTGCGCGGGTGGTGGTAACAAATCATTAAATCAAGTTTGTAGTCTTGAAGTAAACACAAATCTCATTGTATTTAACGAGTCGTAGGACAACATAACAAAACTTCCGCTAGGCTCAATACACTGACGCGTTTCGACCTTCCATGATCATCATCAGAGTATGACGGAAAACTGACTAGCGTGGATCAAACCGCATTGAATATATATGGAAATCAAATTTAGATATTTGGCTCTCACCTCTAGCAGTTTTGCATACATTGAACTTGACTAGAAATGTCGGCTGAAATTTTCTATGCAGTCACGAACATTAATTGTTTGCAGCTTTCGCCACATACACATGTATATGCAATACAATTTGACAATAATTGGTTGCACGGGTGGTGGTAACAATTCTTTAAATCAAGTTTGCGAGCTTGAAGTTAACACCAATCCAATTGTATTTAACCAGTCGTCAAACAACATTAAAAAAATACCGTCAGCCGCAACGCACTGACGCGTTTCGACCTTGCATGATCATCATCAGAGTACGACGGCAAATAATTGATTGCGCGGGTGGTGATACAAATTCTACATTATTGTTAAATTCTATTGCCTATACGTGTATATGTTGCGAAAACTGCAAACAGTTAAATTACGTGACTGCATTGAAATAATACTTGCAATAATTCAACTATTAATATTACTTCTACTACTACTAATACACTAAATACTATCACTTATACCATACTAAAGAAACTACCATTACTAATACTAAACAAAATCTTCTGCAACTAGAACAATTACTAAAGTTATTAGTGCTATCACTATCAACACTACTGCTGCGTGCAAAATTAATATTACTTCTCCAGCTACTATTATAACTAATATTTATAAAATTAATAAAAAATTGAAATAAATGATAAAATTTAATAACTATTAAAAATAACAATCATCAGCATTATATTCGTAGTCATAATTTTGTTTTTTATTAATTGGCAAGAAAGATGAAACTGCCCATGTTTGAATAATATTTTAACGTAATAATGAATAGACGTTGAATAACGCAATATACGTCATTTGAGTTGAAAAACAAATTGTGTAGTCAGGAAATTTTTCATAAAGTAAGTATACGCAAAACATTTAAAGCGTCATTTTTTCCAAATACTCCAACTTAAAGCAATATGGTCAATTTTGAAATGCACAGCGAAATAAAATGATACAAAATATATATTTTATTACTGACGATCTAAAAGCCGCAAATTTTCTTTTGTGAATCTTAAAAACACAGTTGATAATGAAAGGATATTTAATGGATAAATTGCAAAAAAAGTTAAAATGTGACAACTTAAATAAACATTTATTTTTACATCATTTTTGTGAGCTTCATATAAACAACAATTGCATTGTATTTAAACAGTCAGACAGTCTAGAATAGTAATTGTCTGGTACACTTACTACACTCCGCTACTGGTTAAATGCAATGTGGACAGAAATAGCTACTTAACCGATTTGATGTTTTGGTTGTTTTTTCTGGTTGCTCGAGCACTAATAATAGAAACAAGGAAAAACCAGTAAAATGGATGTAATCGAGGCAGTGACACTCAGATGGAGAAACATGCTCTGCACAAAGAAACCACGTATAAAAATAAATAGATTTCTGTTGCAGTTTTTCTTAGAACTTCGTTATTATTCGTATAGTACTGTAGGCACAACTTGAGCTTGTTAAGAAAAAGTTTATATCAGAGATAAGCAGCTGGAAGAATGCGATTATCAGTTTCAGACGCAACTCGTACTTCCATTTCAAAGATGGAATCGTCGCAGATACGAGTTGTTGATATACTTGTGAACGAGACGTGCGTAAACGTAATAGTGATATAATATAACTCAGATGCAAAATTATATAAAAATAAGATGCTAGGATTTTGGTGTATTGGTTTGTGCTAATACGGCTTTAATTCAAGCGGCAGATTATGTTTGATTCAAAATGACAAAAACCACGACGAGATTAACAGTATAGCTGGTAGAAAAGTTCAATATATCTGGAGCGTTCATATTAAAAACAAAACCTATTCGATGAAAATTTAAGTTAAAGAATGTTAAATATGAACATCAGAACATTAATTGCCTTGCATGAATTTTATATTCAAATAAATTATTGCATCGATGGCAAAAGAGGTTTTCTGAATCAAGTTTGCGGATTTTAGGTAAAAACAAATTACTCATTGGTTTTCTAGTCGCACACGTTAGCATAGGCAGCCTTCGTTGTTCATACCGCTAGGTTTGGTCTTCCACTGTCATCAAAATTTCACAATGGAAAACTGACGAATGATTATCAAACCAAAATTTATTTTTAAGCTATGAGGACTACACCTCTTATAGTCAAACGTAAATTTTACTTAACCTGAAATATTTGCAATAGAATTTATTTGCCTTCATAATCACATTGTCAGATTTAATCTTCCTGTATATAAATCAAACATACCGTTGATTGCAATTTTATTAACAACAACTTTGCGAATCTGAGTTATGCACCAAATTGATGTCATTTATTTAGTCACAGAACATAGAAAAACTAAGGATTGGCGGATTTTACGATCATTAACAGAGTGCGACAGCAAAATGACATAATAGACCAAAAGTTGGTGACGAAGGCATTGATAAAAATTAATTAAAATTGGTTGCGATCTTGATGTAAACATCATTCTCATTCGATAAATATATTTGTCAGAATTAATTCCGAATTAAATAATGTTATAGAGCTTTTTCATCTAGTAAACTGGTTTTGTCAATTAAATTCCTGAATTTGCCATGGACAGAGATCGAATGCGAGCTCGTCTGCTTCGAAATGTGTTTCACTGAGACACATTGTCGCACGTGTACACAATTTTTAATTATATGCAAACTAACGTTTCTTGGTTAACCTATACTTGAGGTGGCATCTCTGAACATTTAAAGCCAAAAGACCACCACATTCTTTAAATGTAGAAATGACACAAATCCAAATTTGTAACTAAAGCAAATATATTCGATATTACCAGCTGCATACCAATTAAACATTGCAGTCATTCTATTTACTGATGCGTTTCGACCTTCGTCAGTCATCAACTGACTAACAATGAGCAAACCGCAATCCATGTACTAGGCGTGCGAAAACGGATATTCAGTTCTCACATCCAATTGTATCACTAAATTTGTATCTCATTCGATATATCCACAACACTCTTACTTTAAAGTATCAAACAAAATCTCCGTTTGCCTTCCGATCAATACCAGTTTATTTATATTTTATGTCAAATATCATGTCAAAACTCAAGTTATAAGTATTATGTGAAGCGTTTCACACTTTCATTGCAGTCAACAGAACAGGACAGTAACCTGACCAATAAATAACAAACCGTGATGAATATTTAAGGTAAGTAATTTTAAATATGAAAGCATAATTTACCTGGAATGAATTTAAAAATCCAATCAATGATTGCATCTATAGCTATAACAGTGCTATGATTCAAATTGGAGGAAGTTAGATAAATATTAATTCCTAATTATTTTTTCAAGTCACCCACGATAGCATAGACAACTATCGCTGTTCTTATCGATAGGTTTGACCTTTTTCCGCTAGGTTTGGACTGCAACCTTCATCAACAGATCATGACGGAAAACTGACGAATAGCTATCAAACCCCAATTCATACATATGCTATGGAAAGTTTTATATGAGGATCTCAGATCTTATAATCATTCTTAAATTGTATTTAAACCAAAATATCTGCAATAGAATTAATTTTCTGACATAAAAATATTGCAAGAATTGTTATAATATTTGACATAGTCAGTTAGCCGTCGTACTCAGATGGTGAGCATGGAAGTTCGAAACGCGTCACTGCGTTGCGGATGGCGGTAGTTTTGTTATGTTGTTCGACGACTGGTTAAATACAATGCGATTGGTGTTTACTTCAAGCTCGCAAACTTGATTTAAAGAATTGTTACCACCACCCGCGCAATCAATTATTGTCAAATTGTATTGCATATATATGAATGTGGCGAAAGCTACAATCAGTTAATGTTCGTGACTGCATAGAATTTTTCAGCCGACATTTCCAGTCAAAGTCAATGTATGCGAGACTGCTAGAGGTGAGAGCCGCATATCTAACTTTTGTTTCCATATATATTCAATGCGGCTTAATCCTCGATAGTCAGTTTGCCCTCGTACTCTGATGATGATCATGGAAGGTCGAAACGCGTCAGTGCGTTGCGGCTGGCGGTAGTTTTGTTATGTTGTTCGAAGACTGGTTAAATACAATGGGATTGGTGTTTACTTCAAGCTAGGAAACTTGATTTAAAGAATATTTAACATCTTTCGGTTACAATTTTGTTACAATTTTCCAGTGAGGCCAAATAATGTTCTTCACTAGTTTTCGTTTTTTCAATGCATTTACATTTAAAATAATTTAAAAAATCTTCTCTTGTGTCATTTACATTAGAGATGTCCGAGAAATTCTACACGCCTTACGTCGATTGTTTTGAATAGAAAACTAAAAATTCTAAATGTATTTCGAGGTAACCGCTGAAGGTGGTTAAAAGTATTGTACATTCTAAAATATATAATGCAATGCCCAAAAGATTTTTTTCAATATAACTAATTATATTGGCTTCGTTATTGTGTTTAAAGTGCATTCTGACGATAAATATTATTTTTATATCGTATTATTTACAAATTCCAAAAATAATATTACCCTTTATTAAACTATGATAAAATTCAAGCCAATATATATTGTGTTTTATACACATTCATAAACATATTAAGTATGCCTACCAGATTTCATAGTCATTAAGATATACATAATAAATAAGGAACTATTGTATAAAATTATTCTTATATATATATATATATATATATATATATATATATATATATAGAATTATACTTTGTATGTGACAGATAAGTGTAATTGTACTCACTTTTTTATGGTAAAAAAATTTCATTTTTTCAGTTATGTTACTTTTTTAGACCAGTATTTCTTAATCGGTAAATTTATTAAATTTCAATTTTTTACCTTCTTACAGGCTGGATTAAGTTAAGATTTTCCCGTTGTAATTTATGTAGGTTGTTTGTCGTTCGCTTTCTTTGGTACTCAAACTTCAGATGCTGGTTGTGTCCCTATTTATTTAATAAATATGCGCAAAAAATTTGAAATTATTGTGGAAGCTGCTTTGATAAATGTCAAGTTGACATTACTGTAAATTAAAACAATTAAAAAAGTTGGAAATTTGATTATTCATTACCTGACTTTCTCATTCAGAACAGACGAGAACAATTTACCAGTGGGCCAAAATCACGATATCCAAATATTTTAGTATATTCAGTTATCCAAGCAGCCTTATTCGAATATAAAATTTCGAGCTTCTAGCATATATTGATGTTTTTTTCTGCCTTACCTCAGAAAATAATTAAGATGCATATCATTAAGTTTACTAGAATGCCATCGCACCGGCCGGACTATTCCCGTCAGTCTTTGAAACGACCGTATTGTCTCCTAATATCATCACGCACTGTACAACGTCCCGTTCTATCAGTACATCGTGAGCAACACAACATACATAGATTGGATTCTAGGAAAACTTCCAGTCATTTACATTCAGCTAAGTGTACCTTAGTGGCCAGTCATAGTAATATTTGCGAAAATCATTTTCTGTAGGGACACAGAACATTTATTTGAATTGTAAAGTGTCAAAATGGTACCGCATGTGAAACTCTTGATGGAACACAAGCAGGTTACCCAAGAAATAGGCTCCGAGAAATACACAGATCCACAGGCATATATGTACAGTAAAAGATTGTCCGATGCGTTTTGTTTCTGTTATTAGGCACACAGTTTCGTTAATGGCCGTACAAGATGCGCTTTTGTGGATATCATTTTTAATTGATACCGGTGCAGCGGTATCCTATTATTAGTCACTTTCTAGTTAAATTCACTACAGATGTACATTAATAGGCCACTAACGGCCAGGTATTTAAAACACATGGCTTTGCGAATCTTAGACTATCATAAGGCCTTCATTTTGCATTTCCATCGACGTTTGTCATCGCGGACGTACTAATTATTTATTAGTCAAAGATTTCTTGGCGAGTTATGATTTGATAATCATTACGTCTGAAATTACCTTACTAGATTTGGATACGAATTTATATATATGTAACATTTTTGGCTGTGACCATCGTCTATTCCTTTAATTCAGAAGCAATGATACGTTCGAATCCACTCTTCAAATAGCACATGAAAATGTCAACGATTTTTGAAGAATTATGAAAACTAAAATATCTGACTCCATTAGTAAAATTTGACTGACTACGTTACAACATATAGTAACACAAGGCCCAGCAGATTTACCAGATCTTGACCCTGAGACCATAAAATGTTACAGACAGCCAAGGTTATGTTTAAACTTATTATAGATGACGGTAATATTCTTACAAGTTCTAACCCATGAACATCAAGGATATCATTGATTAAGTTGCTCTGCGTAAATTGTTTACAATACTTGGTCTTAAATCGGTTCATAACGAGATAACGCTCGATGTCAAGGGTATCACGAACACGGCTGTTATAAGCCTTTTGGGATTTGTAAATATCTTCGAATGACTTGTGGTCAGTGTATATATCATATGAGATATTTCAAAGATTTGTGAAAAAGTTGTTAAAGTAACTGTCGCGCACCCATTCTATGATATTGTAATTTTAGCCCCCGATGATTTGGAACAGGAGTCAATCGACAAAAAAGAGCCTCTCATCCGTATTGAGTGTTTTAGTTTCTTATTGATCAAGTTATAGTGAGTATGGACACAGAAACTGGGGACATTCCTAGCATATTTAATCAGTCATGGCGTTGTGGATTCCGTAGGAGTCCACCAGACATTCCCACACCGAATGATTCTAAACAACTTCGTTGTTTTCTTTGTATGTGTAATTATTACAGACAGCATGATCCCATGATTGCGCAAATACGGGAAAAGTTGACGGGACGTTTCCTAGGGCTGAAATTTCCTGGGTAAAACCCGCGTCTGTGTTAAATCGCCACCAATTAATTAATGATTGTATTTATTATAGGTATTCTTGCTCAACATGCCACATTACATGCTTTTCAAACTAATATACCATTTAAATTTTCAACCGATTTATCCCATGTAGCTTCTGGTTCTACAATAGAAAGAAATCTAATTTCATATGTATTCATATTGACATTATTTCCTTTCTTGCAATACGAGGCTTCTGATACTGCGTGGCTATAATTTAAATTAAAGATGTGTAGACTGTTTTCAATTCTTTCTTGCTAAATTGGACAGCAAGATTAGGTGTACCAGAAGTAGAAATTAATGACAAAATTCCAATTACATACCGCATATCAAATACTATCGCAGTTAACAAATTAGTCCTTCTGTAAATTATGCACTGTAGCTTTGCAATAATTAGCAAAAGACAGTGATCGTATTATACCTTAATCAGTAAAAGAGTCTGGCTTTGTCCTCATGTGTCGCAATGATAATGTTTCTAAAATGAAAGGCTTTATTTCTGGTCCGCATTTTAATAATCCGTTATTGTATTAATATCTATTGTTCAAATAACAAAATCGCCCACGCATAATATAGCCAAATTGTTGAATCTTGCACGAGATCAATTATCTAGGGAAGGAAGATGTAAAATTAGAAACCTCTTCTATGTTCATTCGATTTCGGTTCATTTGTTAATTATTATTAAAGTAACCTGTTGAATTTTTTGTCAATATTCACTGTATAATTTCCAAATTAATAAACTGAAGGAAGTGCAGTTGAAAATATTACCTTATTTGTGTTGCCCAGATAGTCAATTCATTTTCAATAGTCATTTAAACAGAAAATTCGTTGGTCAAGGCATGAGTTAAACTTTGGCTCGAATTTTAGCTGATATAAATCTGTGATTAATGGAATGAAACAACTCCGAACTACTTAGTGAAAGGAAGCTATTCTAACATTATTTTGATGATATAATTTTGGACAATGATAGCTGCTGCACACAGACCAACTGCTTAAGTAATTCAGTGCAAGTCAGCAGAATACTGAATTTACAGGTACAATCGAATAGGAGGATATTATAATATTTAAATTTTTTTCTCAAATATAGGATTGACAGAACATTGTGCAGATATTTATTAAATAATAAAACAAGTCATCATTGGATATCAATTTCAACAGTCACTGTTCATTGAAATGTAAATGGTCTTGGTTAACACGTCATGTACTAGGGTGTTGCGTATAAATGTGTGCAGAATAAATAAGATGGTAACACGAATATTGGTTTTGCGGGCGGTGATAACAATTATTTAAATCAACTTTGCGATTTAACATAAACACCAAGCTAATTATATACAACATCTTTCATTAAATTGGTTTTGGAACTTACAGGGAATTCATTAATACTATACAGTACGTGAATAGTTTCCGATAAGAAAAAACTGGTCTACTGAATTAATTTCCTTTTATTATATATAACAATGATTAGTTTAAACTGAGAGATATTTGTATATAATGGGCTTCGTGTTTATATCCGAATCGCAAACTTGATTTAATTAAATGAGTAAGAATGTGCCCGTAGTTCCACTATGAATAACATTTGATAACTCCTCTATTGAGTTAATTGACTAACAACTGGTGTATATTCATCAACATTATAAAGGTGAACAAGAATGTGCTCGCATAAAATGTAGGTTGCGTTCAGCGTTGGCTTTCACATATTTTGCAATTGACCAATTTGATTACATCCAATATCGAAGTACTTCTACCTAGTGTGAAGTTCAAAATTCCATTTAAATCTGTTTCTGACGCAGTTTAAAACTGAAATCATACCTGTCGGAAATCCTATTTAAGCAGATGCAGTACAAGGTAGATTTCAGGCTTGTCGAAGGATACACTAAATCGATATTTGCTAAATAATGTATGTAAGGCACGTGCATCTCTAAAAGAACAAATCGTGACAGCGGCAATTATTTTACCCTTGCCAATTTACCTTATTTACAGAACTAATAGATATGATTTTAGAACAAATTCAAATTTTCAAATAATTTATCAAACGCATATTCTACATTAGATACTTACTGTATTTTCTGCATATACACAAGGTCCAACGGACAAAGATAATTTACAATTAGAGTACTATTCTTAATCAAATTTATTCACCACAAGAAATTCCTGTTAAAAATTCTAATGCTTAGCGGAACGTTTTAGTTTATATTTTCAAAGTTGGAAAATTTATTTTCCGAAATATTACAAATTTAATTTGGATCGTTATTTCAGCACCAACTGCTTATTGCCGTTTATTTGAATCAAATCCATTATCATATACTGCATGCTGGTAGAATTATCTGACGAAAAAGTTAAAAATCCGTATTTCATTCATCCCTATTTTAAAAGTTACTGTATGACTAACAACACGTGACTCTCCAAGATTTTCTAGTTGCTCATGCAGGTTTTAAAAACAATACGGAAAATGAGAAAAGATTTTATGATTACTTATTTATATTATTTCATCCATAAAACTTCAGTTAAATCAAATTTATATAGCATCTACAGTATGCTATTACATTGCCAGTATTTGCATATATTCCACCGTTACGTGTCAGCTGTCTTGTGATTAATAATATCCCTTTCCTTTTCCTTTGCCCTTTCCCTTCCACTTGGACCATGATCCGCCCTTTTTCCAACCTTTATTGCCGCCCTTCCAATTTGCTGGAGCAACTGCTAATGTTGTGTCTGTTTCTTGTGTGGTGACTATTTCTGTTGTGTCCGTCTCAGCGCCGTGAGCTGTGAAGACAATGCCAACGAAAAAAATCAAGACTGACAGAAGAGCAAGATACTTCATTTTTGCTATTTTTGCTGTTATGAGGAGTTTGAACACATTTTATATTGCTCTAGTTGTGAAAATGTCACGTCCACTGTACAAATTTGACTTATGTTGCTTTTATCAATTAAATATAATTTTATTTGACCTAAACGTTGCTCAAATTAATATTAATATTCTCAATTAATGAGGTAGTGCATAAATCAGTGACATCGTGATTTACGTCTAGTAGATTATTTTAATCCATATGACCTTTATTATGTAACTTTTTGAATTTGAACACCTGTCTCAATGCATGTATTGACCCAGTTTGCGGTCAGCATAATAAAAACAGACTTTGATATCATTGGCAAGATGTACACAGGTATAGCAACCTACCAAGTTTGTCATCAATGCTGTGTATGACTCATAATTTTATAAATATTAATTACAAAGAAAAGCTCTCATCGTGTATTATGTTTTGTTATAATCGGACAATCGCTTAATGATAGCCAGGCCACGAGATTTTTACTAAGGAAATATAACTTTTCCATCTTAATGTGGTATATTTTAAAAAGTTTATGTTTTCCTATCTCATATGGTAATATATTTTGTAAAATACTATGGACGAAAAATTTTAAAATATACATTTCATGCCAGATTCCTTAATATATAACACATTTAAAAACCAAATGGAATGGCGTTGAAACCGGACTAAATGTAATATATGTCAAGGAAAAATGGATTAAATAATTTAAGTCCACACTCAAACAGTGTTTAATGTTCATTTGTAGATAATTTAAAACAGAAGAAAACTAAATACAACCCTGTTTTGGCTAAAAAGTTTTTTTAGTGTTACACATTAAAACAGTTCTATAAAAAATTGTAACAAAATGCAATATATTTTAAATCTAACATTTAGTCTGTTTCTGTGGTCAATTATTTAAGAAAATATTTCTTGAATTTACAGTATGTGCAAAGTAAGTTGAACTGTTGATATCATATATAAAATGTAATTTGTCTATGAACTTTCTATTTTTGACCAAATATGTTATCCGGTTTTTCTTTGTTAAAACCGCAAAACATATTTCTATTTGTAAAATTATGGAATAATATACAGCGAGATTATTCTAATATCCAATAATAGGCTTTGGTATTTCGTGAAATTACATTGTTTTAGACATAATATTTCCTTAATTATAAATTTTATCCAAAATCACCAGAACAGCAGCTGCGTGCTTAAACAATACGACAAAATTTAAATATTACTAAAAGGTATTGTATATATTTCGGATTGAATAATTTCCCTGAAAAAAAAGTGACAATAAAATAATAAAACTAATATAATTCAAATTCAAATTTAATCGAGCTAAACAGTACGAATGCTAGGGCAAACACTTGCATGTTAAATAAGGTGCTCCTTCAAATTTTGTACTTGCGTTCTGTTAATTAGATGATCAGTGAATGCATGATGTAAACTCTTATTTCATTGCATTGAACCAGTCGCAGAATTTAGAAAAACAATGGTCAGTTACACTGTGCAACTTGTAAAATGCAATTCGAATAAAAACAAAACCTAATCAATTTTACCAGCTGCATACCAATGAACCTCTACCGTCATTGCTATTTACTGTTGCGCTTCGACCTTACCCTATCATCAACAGAGCATAATGGCAAACGGACCAGCAATGATCAAACTACAACCCATACACGAAACATGGAAAGCCGAATATTCGGTACTCATGTCTAATTGTATAACGTAAGTTGTATCTCACTCGATATACCCACAACGCAATTACTTCAAAGTCATTAAAGTAAAATTTCTTCGCCTTGCTATCCATACCAGTTAATTTCTACTTGGTAGGTCATAGATCATAGCTAAAGTACCATCAGACGTATGATGAAATGCGTTTAATACCATCATTGCTGTCAACTGAAACACGTCATTAACCTGACTAATAAATAACAAACAGTGATGACCACTAAATGTATAAAATGTTAAATTTGTAAATCATAACATTTCTTGCCTCATATGAATTTTAAATTAAAATCACTGATTGCATCAATGGCAAGAACAGCTCTTTTAATCATGTTTGCGGATTTTAAGTAAACACAAATTTTTCATTATTTTTCAAGTCGCACACGGTAGCAAAGGCAGCATTCGTTGTACTCTCCGCTAGGTTAGGACTTCTACCATCATCAACATACCACGATGGAAATCTGACGAATGACTTTCAAGCCGCAATTTATTTACAAGCTATGGGAAGTTATGTATGAGGATCAAAGCTCTTATAGTCATTCCCAAATTGTACCTTACTCGAAAGATTTGCAATAGAATTACTTGGGAGCTGTAAACACATTGTCCGATTTTTTATACAATTTAACAAAGGTTGATTGAAATTATATTAACAAATAAAAATAAAATTAATTTTGCGAATCTAAGTTACGCACCAACTTTATGTCATTTTTCTAGTCGCAGAATTTAGAAAAACTGGTGATAGGCGCACGAACTGATGCATTTCATCATTTAACGTTGATTAGCAGAGCGCGACAGCAAAGTGACATAATTAAACGAACATTGTTTGCGGGGGCGGTGAAAACAATTATTTAAATCACAGGTTGCGATCTTGATTTAAACATCAGTCTTATTATATACATATATTTTTCAGATATTTTTTCCAAACGCAATTCATCCATTTCAACGGTTTTGTTTTTATTGAGAACTTATCACGTACTTTCCAGAATTTTCCATGGACTAAGTTCGAATCTGAATTTTGTTTGCTTCGAGATATGGTACACTGGGAGTCCCTGTCGCACGGTGCACAGAATTTAAAATTAAGTTCAATCTAATATTTCTTGGTTAGCCTTTCTTTGAGGTTGAGATTATTTAACATATCTGAACATCTAAACGCTAACAAACCACATCAAATGTTTCACTATAGAATAGCATCACGTAACCTGGGGCAGTCATAATGAATTGAACATTTATATAATCAAAGAAATCGTGGTTGCATGAGTTCCCAATATGGACAAAACGGGTCTACTGGATTAATTTCCTTTTCTACACCACACAATGTCTGGTTTGTACTGAAAAATTTGTGTACATAAAGGGTGAGGTCTTTATTCGAAGATCACAATATTGATCATAATAATTGTTATCACCGCCCGCGCAACCAATGTTCGTATACATTTAACAAGAGACACAATGCATAATTCACAAGTTAAAAATACTGAACTTGATCCAACTCCTATCTAAGTGAAATTTAGATGTTATTTATTTTAAAAAACAAAAAATACTGCTCTACAACATTTAAGTGTCTGAAAAATGTAGACTACTCCTATTATAACAAAATAAGTACTATTTTACTTAATTGTTGCACTAAATATAAAATCTCGTATATATAGAAATTGAAATGTCCATAAGAAAGGCATAGGTAAATTGTTCCTATCAAGGACCTTGCTCTCTCTCTATCTCTCTCTCTCTCTCTCTCTCTCTATATATATATATATATATATATATATATATTAATTATCTTGTCTAATTCATTGCAATACACTCTAGGATTGGAGCATAAATATAATTAAATTTCTTTAGCTGTTTCTTTCTTTTGACGATTTTAATCGATTACCATTAAGGACCCGGTCTACGCTAGATTCTGCTTACGACCCTAAGACCAGAAAATTTTACAGACGGCCAAGTCCAATTTCATCCATTTTAACGGTTTCGTCCTTATTGAGAACTTATCACGTACTTTCCAGAATTTTCCATGGACTAAGTTCGAATCTGATTTCTATCTTCTTTGAAATATGGTACATTGGGACACCCTGTCGCACGGTGCACACAATTTTAAATTAAGTACAATCTAATATTTTTTGGTTAGCCTTTCTTTGAGGTTGAGATTATTTAACATATCTGAACATCTAAACGCTAACAAACCACATCAAATGTTTCACTATAGAATGGCATCACGCAGCCTGGGGCAGTTATAATGAATTGAACATTTATATAATCAAAGAAATCGTGGTTGCATGAGCGGTGATAACAAATATTTAAATAAATGTTGCGTTCTATATTAAAAAAGCATCCCCATTATATACATACAATATTCAGTTCATATTAAGCTTTGTAAAATATATAAAAGTCTCTTAATTCTGTAGAGCGGTTTCTACCCCATTGCTTGGCTCAATAATTATTGCTACAGATAGCGAAGCAGACGTACCCAGGTTTGAGATATGTCCGCGGCTTAAACCGTACAGTTTTCTGTGAGTTCCCAATATGGACAAAACGGGTCTACTGGATTAATTTCCTTTTCTACACCACGCAATGTCTGGTGTGTACTGAAAAATATGTGTACATAATGGGTGAGGTCTTTATTCAAAGATCACAATATTGATTATAATAATTGTTATCACCGCCCGCGCAACCAATGTTCGTATAAATCTAACAAGAGACACAATGCATAATTCACAAGTTAAAAATACTGAACTTGATCCAACTCCTATCTAAGTGAAATTTAGATGTTATTTATTTTAAAAAACAAAAAATACTGCTCTACAACATTTAAGTGTCTGAAAAATGTAGACTACTCCTATAATAACAAAATGAGTACTATTTTACTTAATTGTTGCACTTAATATATAATCTCGTATATATAGAAATTGAAATGTCCATAAAAAAGGCATAGGTAAATTGTTCCTATCAAGGACCTTGCTCTCTCTCTATCTCTCTCTCACTCTCCCTCTCTCTATATATATGTATATATATACATATGTATATATATATATATATATATATATATATATATATATATTATCTTGGCTTAATTATTGTAAAATACATTCCTATAGATTGGAGCATAAATATAATTAACTCTTATTCAAATTTCTTTCTTTGACGTTTTTAATCGATTACCAATATGACCCGTTCTACGCTAGATTCTGCTTACGACCCTAAGACCAGAAAATTTTACAGACGGCCAAGTCCAATTTGAAGATATTGTAGTACAAGGTATTTTACGTAATAGTTCTAGTCCATGGACATCAATGATAAACCTACAAACCGAGCAACAGTTTAGCTATTATGGATTATGTTTTGATAATCGTTCTCTTAATAGTGTGTTACAATTCCTGTTCAAAATTTGTTATTAAGTGCGAAAGATATCGTTGAAGAAGTAGCACAAATTTAATTTTTTACAATTCTTGACCGGTGGATTAGGTGAACATTTTCTTCTGTGCCATTCAATTGAAGTGACGATCGTTAATGATCACTAGTGGAAGCTTTATAATAAAGTTCAAAAATGTATCAACAAAAAATATTATTCATCAGATGTTCCGCCTTGGTGAATTTAATTTATTTGCAAATTAGTTTTATAGAAAAAAGAAGCTCTTTGTTTACTTCCTATTCAAATAATTTCAGTCATTATAATGCCAAATAATTGCTGTGGCATGACATTCAGCCTAAGAACCATACAGACATTGAACACAAATCATCGCGACGTAAACACCTAGATCGATGCACTACATTCAAGCTAGATAATGCGTGACTATTTGCATAAAAATTTAAAGGACAATGAACCAGTGAAATTGGCTTTCACCGGACTGTCAGCATGCGGTACTAAATGAATAACTTAATTCCACTGATCCTGCTGTGGATGGTACAAGAATATTATAGCAATAACGTATCTTTTGGCCAACCTTCAAATGAGATATTACAGAATGGGTTAATGATTGTTCTCCAAATCAACACTGTGAAGTCGTTTGTCATACACATACCGGGCTTCTCATACTTCGTTGATACATGTGAATGATATAAAATGGGGTAAGTGTTTCCATCGCGTTCGCGGTAAATTGGACGGCAAGTTTAAGGGCACTAGATGTATAAATTACTGAGCAATGTGGTCCTTGGAGGTTATTTATGGGCCAACAAATGCGGAAATTACGCAGTAACTTCAGCCAGTTCTAAATGGTGTGCGATCGCAAAATGCCATCAGCCAGATTATGATTATGATCATGTCTGAATCAAACGCCGTTCAATCGACTGAGAAGCCAGATTACACCGACCTCACGTGATATTTAAGTGCGCTCGTGTCTTTTGCGATTAGCGACAACAAAAGTAATAAATCGGTAGTCATTAATTAATTAAATCTTGCATATCAGCACCGTATACACACACCTATTATATGAGGAATTGAGAAAGATAAAGTAAAAGTACCATCCTCATATTTAATTTAGACTTTTTGGAGATGACGTGAACTTTTGCGGTGCATAATATGCTTCAATCCCTTTACATATAAATTTCACAATTAAAATTATGCATTATTAAGGTAGAAAAAGCCAATCAATCAGAAGATCCATTTCATCATTATTGAGTACTCCTTAATTAATTTCCAGATTTTGCTACAGACTAGTCTTTAGCCTATATACGACTTTTCCGAACACCATGGCAATAACTAATTAGCCACCCCGTCACACGTTAATTTCAGATATATTACTTAGGTTGGCTTTTAATTCATAAAAACGTTAGTAGATATATTATTTAGAAGTGTATCTATTTTTCAGCAGAATAGCTCAGTGGTTAGGGCCAGAGACTACAGATCTGGCGTTCCCAGTGTAAAACCCCATGCGCAACAAATTCTGAACTGTAAGTGATGAGTTTCCAATAAAGACAAAACGTGTCTTTTGGATAAATTGCCTTTTCTACATTATGGAGTGCTTAGTTTATACCGACACTTTAATGTCCATAATGGGAGTGGTTTTTTGATTAAAATAATTAGTATTACAGCCATTGCAACCAATGTTAAACTAATTAAATAATAATATATAATAGTCATAGATAAACAACGGTCAAGCATTTTAAAATTAATAGTTTCCACAACGAAAATAGTACTACAGACGAAACATTTGATTATATCTATTTCACGCCACATTCCATACAATTATAACTTATTTTATTTCCATGTTACGAGGTTTATCGATAGAATTGTCGGAAAATTTAAATCCACCAATGAGAAGAAGATATAGTAATATTGATATCATTTTTGATTTCTTAATTGCAAGCCTAATTTTGAATTTGGAGATCGAGTTTCCACAAAATTCGAAATTACATTCACTTAGGTAAAATCTGAAAGAAATTTAGTATTTTTAGAAATAGTTCCAATTCTGCTTATCCAGAGCATCAAAAATAGTATGATTCAGATATTAATACAAACCAATATTGGAAAATGAGAAATAGCTAAAAATTGTGAATCGTCCTTTCATTTTATTACGTTAGTTGCAATCTAATGGTATCAAACGAATAAAGGTTTTCATTTCATAATTAAATACAAAATTGGTGAATTCCCCGAAATTTATTTATTGCTAAAACAGTACTGAGCTACAATTTAGTGAATAGCCATAGATTAACAAATTTCTGCTAGCATTTACACAATCAAAGACTGAATGATTGGCGTTGGACTTGGATTAGAGTTTATATATGTCAAAGATAAATTTATTACATAATTTAAGCCCTCCCTCTAAAATTTTTAACGACAAAATTTTCATTTGTAGTTACCTTAAAAGAATATAAAAAATAAATAATAAATCGTATCACTTGTTTATTGTTTATATTATAATACATTAAGACGGATCCATGAAATAACAAATTGCTAAAAGTGTATTTCAAAGCTAATATTTTGTCGGTTCCCATGATTAATGTTTTAAGTGTATATTGCCTGAATTTACAATACGTTCAAAGTAAGTTTAACTGCTCATATAATATACAAACTTTCCATTTGTAAAATAATGAAATAGAATAAAATGGGATTATTTTTATATCCAATAATAAGCTTTGGTGCTTCATTAAATTACATTATTTTAATCATATTATTTTCTTTATAACAAAATTTCTCCCAAATCACTTAAAAAGCAGCTGCGTGTTCGAAAAACATGACAGTATTTAAATGTTACAAAATGTTATTTCATATATTTTGGATGAAATATTTTACCCGAAAAAACAAGCTTAAATATAATACATCTAATATTATTAAAATGCAAATAAAATCGAGTTAAACAAAACGTAGTCTATGACAAACACTTACACGTAAAATATATTAATCCTTCAAATTTTGTAATTTAATTTTGTTAATGAGACGATCAATGAATTTTCAAACTAGAAGCGTTATATTTTAAATTCTCTGTTGCACCTCCGCTTATGCTTCAACATTTAAATTGGTTTAAAATAATTAACGCGCAGGACGGTATGTTTACTCTACCATAATAAATTTATGGATTAATACCACAAATATTAATAATAATTTTTGCAATAGTTCAACTATTACTATTATTACACCTACTACTACTACTAATATTGTAAATACTATCACTAATACCATACTAAAGATACTACCTTTACTAATACTAAACAAAAGATTCTGAAACTATAACAATTACTACAGTTTTTAGTGCTACCACTATCAACACTACAGGTACATGTAAAATTAATATTACTTCTCCAGCTACTATTACAACTAATAATTATAAAATTAATAACAATTCAAAATAAACGAAGAATTTGTAATAACTATTAAAAATACTAATCATTATCATAATATTAGTAGTCATAATCATTATTTTTTTATTATGTGATAAGAATGATGAAGCTGCCCAGGTTTGAAGTATATTTTAACGTAATTATGAATAGACCATGAATAACGCAATATATGTCATTTGAGTTGAGAAACAAATTGTGTATTCAGGAAAGTTTTTCATAAAGTAATTTTACGTAAAACAGTTAAAGGGTCATTTTTTTGCCAAATATCATGCAGTATCAGGAACATTATATGGTCAATTGTGAAAAGCAAAGCGGACTGAAATAAAATAAATACATATTTTATTATGAGCAAACTAGAAGCCGTAAATTTTCTTTTGTGAATCTTAAAAACACAGTTGATAATAAAAGGGTATTTAATGGATAAATTAAAAAAATTAAAATGTGACTACTTAAATAAACATTTCTTTTTTCATCATGTTTGTGAGCTTCATATAAACACCGATCTAAGTGTATTTAAGTAGTCAGACAGTATAGACAAGTAATGGTCTGTTACGCTTACTACACTGCAACTGGTTAAATGCAATGTGGACAGAAATAGCAATCAATTATTGTTTATTGTATTACCTATAAAATGGATGTAATCGAGCCGGTGACAGTAAGATTCAAAACATACTTTGCACGAAGTACCGACGTATAAAAATAGATAGATTTTGTTGGCAGTTCTTCTTTGAACTTCGTACTTATTCGTATATTACTAGACGAACAACTTGCGTTTGTTAAGAAAATGTTTATAACAGACATAAGCGGCTTGAAGAATGCAAATATCAGTTTTAGACACAACTCCTACTTCCAATGCAATGATGGAATCGTCGCACATACGATTTGCTGATCTTCCTCTGGACGAAACGTGCGTAAACAAACAGAAGTATAATATATCCAAGATGCTAAATTATAAACAGTAAGATGTTAGACTTTTGGTTTTTCGGTTT